>JAPYYV010000397.1:0-72236 GCA_030522625.1 Copidosoma aretas
GTTTTCTCACTAAATTGCTTTTCAAATTTTTTCTTTTCAATATTTTGATCTGAAATTTTGTACACACCCTCTTGGGAGGTAAATGCATACTGTAGTATTAAACAATGTTAGGTTTTCGAAAATTCATAACACACTTTTGTGAATTTAAGTTTTGCTTTGTAGGTTATGATTTTTTTTTAGAAACACGCGTAGCTCCGAAACTTTCGACAAAAACTGTGAGAAACTAGACAGTCTGAGGAACGTCTGTAAATTTTTTAGGCCTGATCTGTTGAGTACTTCTGAGTACTGGCAAGTTGAACGCAACTTCGTGATATGCGCCCGAATATTTATGTAATAGGTACGGTGAGGTGCTGGAGCCTCCTCAAGTAAATATACGATGTTTTTGTAAATATACAACATTCAATCTAGGTCACATAATTTCCCAGTTATACACAGTTATATATAGTTACTATACATAGTAACAGCCTTGAGTTGTGAGACAAAGAGCCTGCACTGAAATAGTGACTCGTAAAGTTTGGCACTATAGTGAACTGTACAAGTGCGTATATGTGGGCTCTGTCAATTCAAGATTTTTTTCCGTGTAGTACATAAAAGTTTTAAATTAACAATACACAAGAATTCTGAACAATATGTATGAAAACCATAGAAGGGAAAGCATTTTTTATAATAAATCTCATTTAATGAGTAGTTTAAGCAAACTATAAATATGGGAGAACATAGATTTAAAATTACGAATCGAAAATTGTTGATATTTTTTCTCTAAGCACGCAGACTGAGAGCCATATAAAGGAAAACATTATTAGACTACCTGGAACAGAAACCAGTGGGACGTACATAGATATCCAAAATGACCGTCAAAGCCAAAGTATGCCAGTCTTGTGTCATATTACATGTCATATTACTTGACATGACTGTCAGGAATTTCAATTTTGTATTCTGTTTTGATTTTTATGCCCATTACAAAAATTAACTTATAATCATTTAACAAACAAAAGTTTGGGATCGGAAAATAATTTCTAAAAGGTAAAGTTAAGTATATGAAATGTGCATTATCCCATTAGAGTGCCAACACGGACTACAATAAACGATCTTACCGATTTTTTAATACGCAGCATCAAGAAATTTTAAAACCTCCTTTGTCTATATAGATTTTGAATGACATATTAGAGATTATTACGTCTAGTCAGGTATGGGTAGGACAGTAGCCCTAAAGGACACGATCTCTGGATATAATCATTTGTGAAACAGCCGTTAACTATAACAAAAAAAAGCTTAAAAAATCATAAAACGTGCTTGGTCAGAGAGGAAAAATTGTTTTCAATGGATATTAATAAGTCTTATTAAACGTTGCACCAGAATAATAGTTATATAAAAAGCATGTTTGTTTTATACGCACATAGGCCCGCTGTATAATAAGCTCTAAGTCTCCGCTTACAAGTTTTCCTTGTGTGTAGTAAATTCAAGAAAACTATTTAAATAAAAATAGATAACTATATGTAGAGAGATACTATTATTATTGGTTAAGTCAAAAATATCGTAAATTGTATTGAAAAAATTTACAGAGCAATGTTTAAAAACTCCTCAATCTGTAATTAAAAGCCGGAGAAGACTTAAGGATTTAATGGCAGGGACAACACTAAGGAATAAAAGACAAATTACAAATAAATGATTAAATCCACAGATCTAGTAATAGTCGGATCGACAAAATAAAATAGCAACAGAGAATATGATTAAGGAATACAAATATGATTCATAATAGGTGGAAAATAAAATTTAACAGTCATAGAAAAAGCATATAGATGTGTATGATACTTTGTCTTATGTACATAATCAAGAGCTGAGAAAATCTAAGACAAGGGCAAAAATTTGATTTTGAATAAATAAAAACAGTGGTAGCTTGGGCCCCCAAGTATGAAGTTATACTTCCTTGGCAGAAAATAGATGTAGATGTGGCTAATTCTTCCACTAGATATGTGGATGTGGCTGATTCCACCGTAATTTGTTCGGCGATGATCTCAGCTCTTACGCGCGTACTAGGATGAATTGTACAAATCTAAAGGTCAGAATTTACTTGAAAGTGGCGTTTATTTTGCTGCATTCTTAAAAACAACACTCGAAGTCGTTTTTGGAATGAAATTTGCGCAAAACCGGGCAAATATCCTTTCCGTCTACTGTCGCTTTTCGGTTTTTTCACTTTTTGATCTCTGCTGCGTGAACACGGAGCTTATACACCCAACATGCGGATATCCACGTCAAAAACTGTAGGGTAATATCTACCCATCGATATATGTATCAATAGCACATTCTATCATTTACAGCTTAACCATACAAGCATAAAGCATACGTGTTTTTTCAGCAATTGACTAAAATTTACTTATATAAAATACCGCACCGTTTTGACCAAAAAACTTCATGGTAGAATCGCTTTGTATATTTGTCGTGGATAGAAATGAGGTAGAATCAGCCACGTACCTTTTATAAAAATAACCCACTGCGATGTATCAAAGGTGATACAACCATCGTTGGAATGAAGATATTTGGTAATTTGGTGTACTATCAAAATATATTTCAATCATTATTGAATGATAATTATAAGCAATTTTCCTGCGAGAAATTGGAATATTAAACACCCATTAGTACCGCTTGAATGTCACATCACTCAAAAATCACTTTTTTTACAAATAAGAAAATTTAAGAAGAATAAGACGCAATAAAAATGAAATAATTCATCCATAGAATCTCGTATAAATGAACCAATAACAGAAAAAAGTTTATAATAGTGTAAAACTTTGCTAAAAAAAATTTTGAGAAAATGTAAAAATTGAGTAAATAATTATTCGTTTATCTTAAAATTAAAAAATTGATAAAATAAAAGACATATCAGTAATATATGTATATCAAAAAGCTCCAACTAAAATCTATTTTTTCAACCTTTTGAAAGAATTGTTAAGTTAATTCTTGAATAGTTTAGTATCGTATATAAACATATATTTACAGAAACTTATTAAAAAACAATAAATAAATATTTAAATTAGAAGTCACGAACCGCAATATAAGAGCAAGGGATGAGAGCTCATAGAGGTAGCTCGTAGTTGAGTCGATACGGTACTCGGCTCGTATGCCTGAGGTCACGAGTTTGAATCCAGTAAAAGAGTTTTTTTAGGAATTAAAAATTTACTTTGGTTACATATTTTTGGAATAAAAACCTAAACACAATAAGAATATCATTGTAATCGATGTGACTAACGATATTTAAGACAACAAACTTAGAATACAGAGGCCAAAGGGGACTAATAACACTAACACTAAGCCAGTTGTAGTAATTGTCAGATGCCGAGATCCACCTAATAAGAGTATTTTCGCATGTACAATAAGCAGGGTCAGATCGATCGCGGCAAAAGTCTTATCAACTTTAAAAAAATTATGAATCTTTTAACAAAATACACTCTATAATCTACTCAAATCCAAGTATGGAACTTTGGAACATTATGTAAGAATGTAATATACTTATGATTAATACCTTGAGACAGAGGTGTCACAGTAGCTTGTCCTACTTGATAATGTGAATCATCTGCGGTTGTAACAGTAGCATTACAATTATTATCTCGTTCTTGATTGCCAACGGTGGAAGTAAATGGGATAGTAGGTCCTTCAATTTTGCGTATTCTATTTCTTTTGCACAAATTTTCATAGTCCAGTTGAGTCTGGAAAACAATTGCATAAAAAATGAAAAGAAAAACGATTACTTGATTACTAATTACTTTATAATGATTACGGAAGTTTGAAAATTGTTTTTAGATATTTAAAATTATACATTTTTATACAAAAGTTTTGGATGGATAAAAATATGCCAGTTAAATACAAATCATGTACTAGTTATATACAAGTATATCTGCAAATACCTAGTCGGTGAGCGTGTAAATAGTTTTTAATTAAAATACGCATTTTAAGCTGCTTATTAACACGCTCACACGAGGTCTTTAAATATTAATACAAATGTGTAAATTAACAAAATGTTATTTTGTATTTTTTCGATTTGAAGAGAAATTTTTGTTAAAATATTTCTTGTGAAGCTGCGTATGTTTAGTATATTGTCAGGAATGAATGTACACACTTTTACTCAGAAGAATGCAGACATACATATGATTGTATTTTACCTCCTAATTTATATGGATGATCGCATCAAGTAAGGGTTGTAAATGCACCAAAAAGTGGCCCAGAAGCGTGTGCTAATTGTGCTTCACCTTAAAAGAAATACACTGCCTTTATTCAGTAAACTTTCACGATTCAAGGTAAAATTTTTATTAAATTTTAATGCCTATGTGTTTAGATATGTGATTCTATTCTTTAATACATATAGACAATCGCAATAAGTGGGCGATGCAGATGTATCTACAACTGACTAAAAATAAGAAATGTTATATCATTGTGTTTTTATTTCTGGATTTCTGTAGATAATCGTATTGGAAAAGGGTTCTGAAAATACTTCCGAATATCCAATAAGTATGAGATGATTATGATTCTACTACAAAACAGTAAAGAAGTTGGTTAAATTCTCAGATGATCGGTTAAGAGCGCAGGGCAATATAACTACAAAAAACAGTTACATATATATGACATTTCGTAAGCTTAGTTTGTTAGCTTCTTGAGGTCTAATCTTTATACATGAAATAATCAAATCACAATTATTCATAATGCAGTACTTTTCATAAAAATAAAAGTGACAGTAACAAAGTCCGTGCAAACAGTGTTAATAAAACGAATCAAAAAAGACTATACAATACAGCACTTTAAATTCAACACTGGTAATATGGATTAAATATAATGTAAGCAGTATGGACGAGAACAGAATTTATCTTACGAATCGTGTGCGTGAAAGTTGCACCAGTGCATGTCAAATGAACGCTTTTCGCTGACATTAAATCAACCACTCACAGAGTATTTATATCCAGATTCAAAAATAAAACGCTACCAAATGCTGTCTACTTTACTGTAAATAGTGTCCAAATTTTGTGTGTCTACCTTTCTAATGATCGAATCAGTTGTGTTATTGATAAATAGCATTTCTAAAATAATGTGCTTATCATAAATCTTTTCTTTATCTAAAACCATAGAATTGGCATAATTAAATCCATAATGATGTATAATTTTGTGTGCAGTAACGACTAATACTGGATTCTTGAAAATTTGTTTTCCCATTAGTACACTTCCAGATAGAACGTTTAGTTTTATCTCAGTATAAAGCTAGAAAAAAATCACATTAGAACCCCAAACCCTTACACAACATGAGTCTTATCTCGATTATTAATGTTATCTTAGCTTTGGTTTTTGTAATACTTGGGGCACTAAAGATAGTTGGTTTTTTTAATTTGTATGAGACATGCATACAAAAAAAATATAAATTGTACAGAAAATACAATTTCTTGTTAATTTATATTTTTTGGTTGGTTATTAATCAATTTATTTGAAGAAATTATGGTCGATCTGATTTTGATATATTTATTAATAAAAAATATTAATTATAAGCTCATTAACAGATTTCTTTGACAATTTATGAATTTCTACCTTGGTCACATTTATCAGACACCAAAATCACACGATCAACCAGATTAATAATGATTTGTTTTTTTACTTTAAGTACATCATTAGAGATTATTTTACTTAACTATTTTAGAAGGGGATGGATATCTGTTTAAGTTTATTAGGTGTGACTATTAAAGTCAATCAACAAAAAAAACTTGGAGAGTAGAGGCATACAATTTTTTATTTATAAATGAGTTGGTCAATATTTCGGTGACAAAGCAACCTCATAGAACCTGTATAGATGATAAAAAAAACCTAATCAAAACACAAAAATTCACAAATATAGCTATTACAAACAATTCATTTTACCAGGAATCCTGTGAGTGCAACAATCACAAATAAATGGGCCGCGCGCAATTTACATGATATAAGCCATTAGTTATACAATCAAGTCAAATAAAGAAAATAAAACATTACATTAAAAGTAAACGCCACTTGATGACGTGAGCATGTCGACAGGAACCAAGCACGTTGAACAAAAGTGAATCAAAGCAATAAAGAGCGGCCATCAGACCACATAAAAATCATTAGGAATCACACACGTTATCTAGAGCAAAACAAGAATGAAAGCATAAGCCACAAACCATGTATATCAAGCAAGTTAATTCTGGGAGAGAAGTATATAACCGGGAGCCAACGCCAGTGTAGCAATGCACGACCCAAACCACACTACTACATAACTGACGATGCGAATCAAGTAGGTATGCTCAGGAAACAATATACCAACCATGGGAGCATACGCAGGCGTAATAACACGCAGCCTGTCAACACACCTACGCCATCAACAATGGGAATCAAGTGAGTACGCAAGCTCACCAATTCCTAGCACCGGTAGAAACCTGCGACACAGGCACGTAACTTTTAATTTGACTAATAAAACCCGAATAAATAGTTGATAGATTGATCAAGTCAGTTTTTCTATTTATATTTTCATCATACCAAAAAATAGCAATTCAAGAAATTCGCAATTAGATTAAGAAGATTCAGACCCTAAAACTTCAATTTTCTTGAAATCTTTTAAATCAAACAGATGGCCAGTGTCATAAGAATGCCGTGCAAAGACAGATAATTTAAAACGAATCGTTATCAATAGTTTGGATCAACGATATAATAAAATTAACAGCAACTAAGGAATTCTTTTAAATTATGTTGTTTTATGTACTTAATTACTTTTTGGTATCATTCAAGACGATTTTGAGATACGCTTTTTTTTATTCTCTTAATATTGGTACAGAAGAAATCTTCTAAAAGTCAACTCTGCGTCGACTAAACTTTTGCAGAAGGTAGTGTAGAATTATGATATTATTGGTCGTCACTTGATAAAAATCCATGTCAGGTTGATTAAATAAATAAATAACTTCTAAATAATAGTCGATCTACACTTTATTCATTACAAACGTTATAGCCGTTTCAGTATCACAGTACCTTCTTTAGACGTGTGCATAGCAAGACTAGATGATAAACTACATTTACATTCAAAATACACACACTCATAATCATAGTTCGACAACAATCGTAATTACATACGAATTCTACATAGTCAATAGAGATACATTACACGTGATACACGTTCAGAAACGTTGAATTATTAAGGTTAAACATACCGGTCAATAACATGTCGGAATTTCTCAATTTATTAATCTCCAATGCTTCAAATAAATCTGATTTTCTACCTTCATGACATATATGCAGGATTTTGAAATTTTCATCATAAGAATGATTACAATCATTTAAATAGCTCACATAACTAGAAGTATCTGATCCTTTTTTTAAGGCGTTTTGTGTTCTTTTAGTCTATACATAAAGGCTCTCCCTGTTTGCCCTGTAAATTTCTTATCACAAAAACCACAACTAAATTCATAGACACCTGATTTTTTTTTTCCGTTTTATCCTTATTATTTTTTATGATTCTTTGCAAGCTTTTATTAGATTCAAACGTTATTAGTATATTGTACTTCTTTAAATGGTTTTTTATTTTTTCTGATGGTTTTCCAATGTATGTTATAAAAAAATATTTGTTATCTCTTACCAGCGTGGGGAAGACATTTTTTTTAGCTATTTTATATCTTATTTTTTCAACCATGTTATCTATAACGGTAGGAATATAACCATTATTGTATGTTATTTATTTTATAATTTTCAATTTTTAATATAATCTTCAGGGTTTAAAGGTATAGAAAGGTGTCTATAAATATAGATATATAATGCGGATATTTTATGTGAAAAAGCCTGGATGGAATTTTTGTGTATAGTAGTGTCTGTATGGGTAGGTTTGTGAAAAATACTGTACTCTAATTGATTGCTCACTCTATGTATAGGTAAATCCAAAAAATAAATTTTTTTATGGTTTCTTGTTCTAATGTAAATTTAATATTCTTGTGTAATATGGTAATATATTAAAAATATATGTCTTATTGTCCATCTGTGCCAGTCCAACAACAAATTACGTTATTGACGTAACTATACCAAAATAATAACTTATTACGTAGATTATATTGCATAGTATTTTCTTCCAAGTAGTTCATAAAAATTTCTGCTAGAAGCGGTCTAATTAAATTGCTCATTGTGAGTCCATCCGTAACAAAAAATGTTTCGTTTTGAAATCGAAAATAATTCTGTTTCAAGCATACTTTAAGCAACTGTAAGATTACTTTTAAAAATTTTTTATTGCTAATAGATTTTGTCAATAAATTTTTCATAATGTTTTGTACATCTGTGACTGGCACACTCGAAAAAAGATTTCTTACATCGAAGGAAATTAGGATTGAGGTATGAGGTATTATAAAGTTTTGGATCTTAATAATAAGTTTTGTGGAATATCTAAGTGGACCTAGTCTAACTACGGCCAATAAATAATTATTACTACTTATTAATAAGTTCTATGAAATTTTAAATACGAAAAATTGGTACAAAATTAGTGGTGGATGATAGTAGTTCCATCAATGTTTTTGATAATTTATACGAAGGTGAACTATTAAATGAGACCATAGGTCTAATAGCCATATTGTTTTTGTGTAGTTTAATTGAAGGATATAGTTTTGGTGTTAGTAGGTACGTTTTTTTTTGTGATCGGTTGGCAGGTCAGTCCACTCCACCAATCAGTTCCTTAAAGTAACTCCATTTCCTGAAGACTCTGGATAAGTTATGTGGCTGAACAGAGCAATGTCTTGAATAAAAATGTCAATAAAGTTATTCATTGCATATTTCAATTGAAGCATTTTTCATTATCTGTAAATGATTAGAAAAAAACTTAACAATGAATCATCCAATCTTATCCAAATATGTGACCGTTCTTCTCTTTATATGTATTTTCAAGCATTGCTTGTTGAATTGTAATTGTAGTGTTTTTTGTAATGTTACTTTTTTTCTCAAAATTTTCAAAATGCAAGTAGGTTCAAACATTTTAAGTAATAATTTATTTCATTGAATGTGATTGTGGCTCATACTTATGTATTGTATATTGTAACATTAAGGAAATGTAATAAACTTTCCTGATTATTTTGACATTGTTACATTCATGTCTGATAAACAATTCAAAGAAGATTTCCGAATGTTGAAAGTTATTTATTCTATGCTGCACGAAAAAAAAAAGATATTGATGCACTTACAAAGCACTCATTTGAAAGAAAACAGATAAACAGTAAAAAGTGTATTTTGGTTGGATTATGGGTTTTAGCTACTCCTGATAGTTATCGAAGTATTTCCAAACGTTTGAACATTTCCAAGTCAAGTGTAGTTTCCTGCCTTCATCGTGTGATGGATGCCTTATTACGGGATGTTTGCAGAACTGTTATTAAACTTCCAAACACTGAGCATGAAAAACAAGAAATAGCAAATTCTTTTGAAGCTATCGCTGAAGTGCCAAGAATTTTGGGAGCTTTGGATGGATGTCATGTTCCAATAAGAGTTCCGAAACATGATAAATCAGTATATTATAATAGGAAGAAAAGATACTCCTTGGTGTTGCAAGGGCTCTGTGATTCCAATATGTTTTTTTAACGTTGATGTGCGTTGGCCAGATAGTGTCCACGATGCACGAGCTCTTAACACCTCAGATTTATATTAAGTTGCTGCAGAGGTATGTTCCAATGTATATCATTTTTTTGGAGAGTCTGCATACCCTTTACGCTAATGAGGCCTTTCAAACAATCTTACAGACTAGATGGGAAAAAAAACATTTCAATAAAAGTCTTAGTCAATCGAAGTAGGTTATTGAAAGAGCTTATGGCTTTTTAAAAGGTAAATTTCATGGACTTAATTATTTGCATATGTTACAAATCAAGTACACGGTTAAAGCTATTGTGGCTTGCTGCATTTTACATAACATTTGCTTGGCTAACGAGGATTTTGCGTGTATTCTTATTTTTGGCGAGCATGATAGAAATAACGTAATGGATACTGAAAATAGATACGACGTACATAATATTAGCCCCAATAAAAAAATAACAAATCTTGTTAATTACATTTAGAATCTTAATCGTAACAATAACAATAATGTACACGTTTTTACGTCAATAATAAAAAGTTGTTTTTTACAATATTTCTTTTAATATTGTAAACTCCTTGTATTTCTCTCCCCTTGCTCGATTTATACGTGAGAAAATGATTGTAGGGTATATCAATAATTTAAATCCACTGGTATAATCTTGAGCAGAACATATTTTATTGAATTTGCAGCCTATATTTTGTCTCCATTGTTTTGAGAACTCTTTAGGGCTTCTTTTCACGCAAGAGCCTCACGCACCACGTACCACTATTCACATATTGATGATAACAAATATGCGAAAATACATCATGCATAAAACAGTAACTTTTTACAAAAAACAATTCCACACGGCCAATACAAGTCACAGTCACCTCAAATTATTGATACACCCTACAATATCACTTTTATTTAAAAACAAATACATTCAATGAGATGTCTACAATAAAAAAGCAGTAAAAGATTTTGTTTTATTGACCGATCAATTACAACTACTATGCTTATGTTTTACTCTTAATATCACTTGAATTTTTTCCTTGATGCAAAGTTGTTTTACGTATGATGTTAACTAAATTCAAACTGATCACAATTTTCTTTTTTTGATAAACTTCGAAGGTATTTTGCCTTTTTTATGTTTTTAAAGTTATATACTCATACAATCTGTTTAACTCTTCACTTTATAGAACTAAATATTGAATAACCTCGAGGAAACATTTTATCTCATTGATGAAGTAAAACTTAACGAAAAATATTATACCTTCTGTGCGAACAAAATACAAATAGATCACAATTAACTTTCAGTGACTAACTTACATGCTACTTAGATTTTCTCTTACATGTTTTTAAAATAATCTTCTTACGGAATCTTTTTTACTTGGTTTACTCTTTACGATAATATATTTGTATGCTTTGAAGCAAAATACTAATCGAATCTTAAACGAATGCAAAAATGATCAGACCTTTAGTTTAAACACAAGTCAAACTAATCACAATTTACCTTTTGTGATAAACTTAAAAGCTATTTTGACTCATAGGACAATTTTATCTCATCGTTCTTTATAATAAAATATTAGTCAAATATGAGTTATTTGTCAAATTACGAAGAATATTTACAATAGCTCTGACTTCATTGACCATATTTTCGTTGCTTTCTTTCAAAACACTAATAAATTTAATATCTCGCTTTTCCATATATTCGTAACAGGTATCTTCGGAGTTCTTTCTCACTTTTTTAACTGATTGCAATTGCTCATCATCTAGCTTTTTTTTCAAAGGGCTTTCATCGTTCAACTCTTTGAATTTAAGTTCAGGAGATTTTACATGCACATTTGCATACTTAGGTATTTCTGGTTTAATTGATAAAATGCCATAATCAGGAGCGACGTTCGGAGGACAACTTTTGTTACTATTTCCTTACTTATTATTCCAGCTTTTAGCGTCTCAATACTTGTTAAATAAAGCAGTGTACTTTCGTTTTGCTTGTGTAGCAGTAAAGGAGAATCTGTAGAGACAAATTTAATTTTACCCGACGTACATAGCTATTTGTCATTTATGTAGTACAAATTGTGATAATTACCCTTCTAACTGCAATTGTTCTTTGATAGTTTTCCAAGAGCAGGGGTACGTATTGTTTTTGCATCCTTTTTTTGTTTCTTGTAATACTCCAATAGGATAGAAATGGCTTTGTCAATTCATTAACCTGTTCGTACATATGACACATATAACTTCGTAAACCTCCAGATAAATTATTCATAAATGATTTTATTTACCAAGACGTTTAGTTGACTTGGAAGCGTCGTCTTCTTCTGCTGCAGTTGATCCTGTGTCACTTGTCGAAAGGCCACCGTACGTAACTGTTTCGTCAAGAAACTCCTCTAACCATTTGTCTTCGTACTCATTGCTTCCGGTACTACTCCTATCATCCTCGTTATTGATTTGCAGGTAAAAATCTGATAAACGTGGTTCATCATCAATCGATACAATTGGCTCTAAATCTGTTATAAATATGATTGAGTTCAAGGTTAACATTCACTGATAATTGTTTTTTCAATATTATAGACAAAAAAACGAAAATTAATACAAATGATATCCCATACCATCTACTTAGCTCGAAGATGCTCCTTTATTTACCCTTCTAAGCTGGAGTTTGTACTCTTCCATCAACATAAATTTGAGGCAAATCTATCATCTGCAAACAATATAATTATTAGCAGTAACTTTACGTGCTTACTCAAAAGTTATTACCCTTTCTCCCACAATTATAGTCTTCCTATAAAACGTGCAAAACTTGCAACTTGTAGTCTTCAGGGTCGAGATTCCATTTAACTACTTTTAAACCATTACTGTCACTGCCTTTCTGATTTGTTGTAGCTGATTCTTCTATCACTGAATTTGCTTCTACTTTATTTTAATTAAGAGAAGCTTTATGAGGATCCAAAAACTGCACTGCAGAGCTGGAATCTACCACAGTTTTTTATACAAAATCACGGTTGTCATAAACTAGTGTTAATTCAACTTGTGTGATCGTTGTAACTTGTACGACTTTTCTTTTTCTGCTTTAATATAGTCTTTCTTCCATACATGCAGAACGAAACGTTGACCTTCACGGTCTTTAACCAAAAATATGACAGTTTTGTCAGCTTTTTCTATCATCTGAATTAGTCGATCTGCACTTAGCTTACTAAACATTTTTCACCGTTAAGTATTCAACAACTTATTTAATAGGTTCTTTTTTCTTCTTAAAATTAGAACGACAATCAAGAAGAAAAAAAATGAGGTTATATGGGTGCACCGTCTACTTTAAAAAATTGCTCTGTGCAGCCACAGAACTGATCCAGAGTCTTCAGGGAACGGAGTTACTTTGATGAACGGACCGTTGGAATGGACCGACCGACCGACCGACCGACCACAAACAAAACATACTCATAGGGTTCATTTAGATGATTAAGCAATATGGGAAATTGGAGAGGATATAATAGTTTTTACGTAATTCTATAATTAAACTAATAGCATATAATAATAGTGATAACCCTACCATTATACAAAACATGGTTGAAAAAATAAAATATAAAATAGCTTAAAAAAATGTATTCCCCACGCCCGTAAAAAATAATGAATATTTTGTTGTTACATACTATGGAAAACTATCAGAAAAAATTAAAAACCATTTGAAGAAGTACAATATACAAATAGCCTTTGAATCTAATAAGAGCATCCAGACAAACATAAAAAACAATGAGGATGAAACAGAAAAAATAAATAAATCAGGTGTCAATAAAGTTGTTTGTGGTTGTCGTGATAAGAAATATAGAGCATGAAAAGGGAGAGCTTTTAAGTATAGACTTAAAGAACACAAAAATACCTTCAAAAAAAGATCAGATACTTAAAGGCATGCTAGCCATTTAATTGATTGTAATCATACTTATCATGAGAATTTCAAAATCCTGCATACATGTCATAAAGGTGGAAAATTAGATTTATTAGAAGCGTTGGAGATTAATAAATTGAAAAATTCTGACATTTTATTCAACGATGTGTTGAACCTTAATAATTCACTGATGATTAACTTGTATCATGTGTAATGTATCTATATTGACTATGTATAATTCGTATGTAATTACCATTGCTGTCAAACTATGATAATGAGTGTGTATATTTTGAATATAAATGTAGTTTATCATATAGTCTTGCTATACACACGTCTAAAGAAGGTACTGTGATACTGAAACAGCTATAACGTTTGTAACGAATAAAGTGAAGATTGACTATTATTAAGAAGTCATTTATTTATTTAATTAACCCAGTGTAGGGTCCTCCCGGGGTCCAATGTAATTATATGAACATAATATAGTATCCATATTGGCGCTTACCAACTAAAACGACGCTTCCTTAGAAGCCTTGATTCGTAGAAAAAAACTTCTTGGAATCAAAAAGAAGACATAAAAGCAGTGAAACAGAGAAACATTGGACGTCTAATTGCGGTGACTGATACAGAGACCAAGGGAGGATCCTGATCTGTAGTTGCGCATGCTTTCAAAGCTCAAAACATTAAGGTGCTAAAACGAGTTAAAAAGTAACAGAGAAGACTTCGTGATAAGCACGCTAAAATTCTCTCAATAATAACGGTATCATGTTCCCTAAAATACGTTTTAAATGCCTGCAGATAATATATTTTAATTTATTGCCCAGTTGCTTAACAGAAAAAAAGTGAAAAATCGTTAAAAAAAAATAACATTTCCACGAAAAAATCAATATTGATAATATGCTTAAGTTTCAAAATTTTAAACATAGGAATCGTGTGCCTTATACAGTTAGCGCCCATTTAGGATACTTTTTGGATTCTGAAAAAAGTGATCACACTTATTATCAGCATAAAGAATCTAGCGTATGTTTTCATTCAATGCCGATATTATGAACAAAAACGCAATACACGCAAAGTGATAAATCTACTCACTGTCATATTAACAATAAACCTTTTTACTTGAAAGACA
This sequence comes from Copidosoma aretas, assembly GCA_030522625.1. NCBI lineage: Eukaryota > Metazoa > Arthropoda > Insecta > Hymenoptera > Encyrtidae > Copidosoma > Copidosoma aretas. The sequence continues at coordinate 14,557 of JAPYYV010000397.1, forward strand.
AGAAGATACAGGACCACTGCCACTTTACGGAAATGAAGGGAAAATATATATATATATCAATAAATTTTCTATAGTAACTGACATAAACCTTCGCTTGATTGATTGCTTTAAATTTATAACCTCATCTCATGGTGAACTATTGTGATATCCCGATAAGTTTGTATGCGTTGAAAATGATAAACATATAATAAGCAGATTCATGTGTTAAAAAAAAGGAGTCTTTCCAAATGATTATGTCTCTTCTATTTAAAAGCTTAGAAATGAGAATTTTTCTTCTAAAAATTAATTCTACAACGGCTTGTATGACAATAAAAACAAATACGCCAAAAATTTTGAGAATGTATTGTACATCAAGACACTCAGAAGATAATCTGATTTTATTTGAAAACCGATGTTCTTTTTCTAGGTAAAGAATTTAATAATCTAAGAGATAATTGTTTAAAAGCATGGATGTAATATTTAGCTCACTATCGTTCAACGCCTGGTTTAAAATGGGATGCTATATTAAAGTACATAAAGATAAATATGACGTTTTTCAAAATACTAATATATTTGTTTTTATTATACAAACATTAATCATACTAAATTTTCAGATTTATTTAGAGTTGGTTGTCAGTAATGTATATGGTACTGTTAAAAGAACCTGCTGTAAAAGTACAAATAAGTTAATGCAGCAACTGTCTAGAATAATTAATATCCAGCATCTAAAAAGCAGTTATCAGCCAACGAAGATAAAAATATTTAATCTATATGATTAGGCTACGACTCATCTATTACCTTGTCATGGTTTTTAATAAATGCAGAACATGATACCTTTAGCTATTCCAAATATCGCAGATGATACTGAAATAGGCTACATACTAGAGGCGGATCTCGAGTATTATGAATTATTCCACAATGCACGCAAAGAATTGCCATTGTGTGCGGAGCATATAGCACCTCTGAAAACGAATCAAAATTAGTTGATGACTACGCTGCACAACAGATTCTGCTATGTTATTGATTATCGTACACTAAAAAAACCTCTGAACCACTATCTTTGCATAATAAAAGTACATCAAGTAATACAGTTTCATCAAAAATTTTGCTGTATTGAAACTTAGATCTTAATAGCGCAAGCGTTAAGATAGAACAAATAAATAAATTTGATAAGATGCTATATAAATTGTTTGACAACCTAGTATAACGCAAAACTATGTAAAATGAGCGCAAGCGTGTTGATGGTATTTTTCCAATTAAGTATGATCAACGATACAGAGCAAAAGCATATGTAGCAAATCCAAATTTGTATAGCTGTGACATATTTGACAACCAGTTTGTGGCCATACAATTATTGCGTACCAACATTTGTATACGAAAACTAAACTGAGTTGGATGAAGTATGTTAGACCTGTCCAAGGCACTTGTACATCAATTTTACTACAATATAATGAAAGAAAAAATCGACGATCAGTGCCAACTTTTATATATACACACCGATAGTGTTGTATATAATATTATAAACAGGAATGTAATGCGGAAGAATATAGAAGAGTTCAACACATTTGACTATTCTGCTGATGATAAGCTTAGCATACTTTAAGTCAAACAAAAATTTATTGGCTTTACAAAGAATATGTACAATTCGAAAATGATCCCAGAATTCGTGGGCTTAAGAAACAAAATCTACAGCGCGGGAATACAAGATAAAATACCATTTCAAAAAGCCAAGGGTGTCAAAAGCTTTGTAGTTAAGGCTATGATAACTTTTGACAATTAAAGCAAATGCTTGAATGGAAATACTAGTATAATTCAAGAGCAGAGAAACATTAGATCACTTTATCGACACCAATTTAGGGAAGGATGAACAATATCTCGCTAAGTGCGCATGATGACAAGCGCTGCCTGCAATCTGGTTATTCATACACCCTAATATGAGGTCATTACAGCATGATAATGATGGCAGAAGCAGCCAACTAGAGGTGAGAAAAAATAGCCAATCAGAGAAAAGAAGTAGTTGAAGAGAGTTGCCATTGTGAAGCGACAAAAAGTCAAGGTGGCAGCCACAGTGAACGCGACAGCTCTATATCAGACAGTGTCGCAGCAAGCAGAGATAATTATGATATCGAACACAGATCTAAAAAGGACTGACCTAAGACAACAACAGCCTTAAAGCGAGCAAACGTCTTTGTCAGTAAATACCTCTCTGAAAGAAACTCTGTATAAAAAAGACTATTAATTATGTCTTAAAAAGTAGGGCAATAAGGAATTGAGACATTCACGGATATTAATTACAGAAATTAGTCATTGCGTCATTTAAGAAGAGAAAACCGCGGAGTTCTATTAAAAAACAGGGTGGAAATCAGAGATGGGGATGAAAATGGACACTTCTGAGTTTTTTCAATGCATCTCTCAAACGAAGCAAATAGCATATAACAATGGTAATAACCCTACCGTTACGCATAATATGGTTACAAAAATAAAATATAGAATAGCTAAAAAAAATGTCTTCCCCACGCCCGTAAAAGATGATAAATATTTTGTTATTACATACAATGGAAAACCATCAGAAAAAATAAAAAACCATTTGATGAAGTACAATATACAAATAGCGTTTGAATCTCATAAAAGCTTTCAGCCAAACATAAAAAAACAATATGGATAAAACATAAAAAAACAGTTGGCACCCAAGTATGGAGTTATACTTTTTTGGCGGAGAATATATGAATGTAGATATAGCTTTTACGAAACGATATTTTAAATAACTCAATTCGATTTATCTAAGTTAGTGCAATTATCGTTAGAATAAAGATATTCTACAATTGGGTGTGGTTGTCAACTAAAACAGCTCTATTGGTCCGACTCTTTGTTAATTTACCCTTGAGAAAACTTGTTAAAATTGTTATTTTGCGCCTATCTTTGTTTTCCGTCAAGATATAGCATTTTTTCTGTTTTGAAAGGTTACGTTGTTTTCAAATTAACTCAGAATAATTTGTAAGTATTTGTACTAATGTCCTCAACTTCATGCAATTTTTTCCGAAATTTTTTATTGCTTTCTTTACATAGATATACCCGAAATTAGGAAAATTAAGGTTATGCCATGGTGTCGATTAAAAACTTTTAAATTGTCCGCCTCGTACCCTTCAAAAACCCATGAAAATTGATATTTTTAGCCTATGAACTGGCTTAATGTTCAAGACATTGCTTATTTTTGCATATTTCGAGGTGATGTGTGCACAAAACCGTAAATAATTATTTCTGCATACTTGTTATGAATTAAGATAGAAAAATTTTGGAAAAATTATTGATTATTTACAATCTTAAATCCATATAAATACATCCAAAAACCCAAAAATTGAGGTTATGTTCTTACATCAACCAACATATCTTTATTTGTGCTCCGCGATCATTTTCATTCCCTTTAGACAACCCATAAAGATTGTTAGTTTTGGTCTATCTTTCTTCCTTTTCAAGACATCGCGTATTTTCGAATAGTTTGACCTTAAGTTATAATTACAACATGTTGAACAAATATTGGGCGTCCGCATTGATCTACCGAGCGTGCAAAAACTGATTGGTAATTTTTTACTGTATTTAAATAAAAATACTTAGTAATTAGTCTTTTCATGTGTGAATGTAAAACTTTGCTTTAAACGATTAGAAAAAAATTATTTAATTAGATGAATAATTTATTGATGTATATCATAAATCAAATATTTAAGAACAGTGAATAAAAATTTCAATAAAGAATAAGTTATGAATTACAATATGAGAGAAAGTGAAAGTAACTACCTCGAAAAGATAGCGATCGTGGCTTTTTTTTTTAGGATTTGAATGACAATAAATAATTTACTTCTGCTACATATTCATAGAGAGTGAAAATTTCGAAATTGTTAACTTACTCGCGTGCATAACGCGCCAACAGTAGTACCCTATGATTTCAAAAATCACCTTACTTACGAATGGAATAACTTTGAAAGAATGAGACGCAATGAAAATCAAATAATTTATCAATTAAACCTTGAATATTAATTAACTAATAATGAAAAAAGGGTATATTTCTCACTTTTTTTTTTTTCTCATGTCTGTACGTACGGTAAAATAATGAAAAATTTTGCTTTCAAAGTTTCGAAAGATATTATTTAATTAAATAAATAATTGATTAATAATTGTTTATTATTGAGCATAAAAATCAAATATTTATTCACGAATTATTTAATAAATAGTAAATACAAATTTTATTTAAAAAAAAGTTATGAACCAGCGTATAAGAGGCAGTGAAAGTAATGACTTGAGGAGATAGCTCGTGGCTAGATGGGTACGGTGCTCGGCTCACCTGCAGAAGGTCGTGAGTTCGAGTCTCGTGGAAAATGTTTTTTTTTTTTAAAGGCAATTCAAAGTCACTTCTGTTACGCATTGTAGCGAAAGAGTGAATAGAAATTTAAATGCACCGTCACACGTTTTAGAAAGAGAAAAGAGAGAGACAGAATAGGGTTTCAAATTCACTTCCGGTTGTGAGAGAAATTCACTTCCGTCACACATTTTAGAGAGAGAGAGAGAGAATCTTAAAATTATTGATTTACCCTTTGCATGAAGCGCCAATAAAAGTATAACTTTGAAAGAAAATAAATCAGGTGTCAATGAAGTTGGTTGTGGTTCTCGTGATAAGAAATATAGAGGACGAACAGGGAGAGCTTTTAAGTATAGACTAAAAGAACACAATAATGACTTCAAAAAAGGATCAGATACTTAAAGGTATGCTAGCCATTTAATTGATTGTACTCATACTTACAATAAAAATTTCAAAATCCTGCATCTATGTCATAAAGTTGTAAAATTAGATTTATTAGAAGCATTGGAGATTAATAAATTAAAAAATTCTGACATTTTATTGAACGATATGTTAAACCTTGATAATTCACCGATGCTAAACTTGTATCATGTGTAATGTATCTATATTGACTATGTACAATTTGTATGTAATTACCATTGTTGTCAAACTGTGATTATTAGTGTGTATATTTTGAATACAAACGTAGTTCATCATTTAGTCTTGCTGTACACACGTCTGAAGAAGGTACTGTGATACTGAAACGGCTATAACGTATGTAACGAATAAAGTGAAGATCGACTATTATTTAGAAGTCATTTATGTACTTAATTAATATGGGAAAGATGGCCAGAAAGTCACTTGATAATCAGGATTTTTCTCAGCATCACCTAGAATATGAGTATATTCACAATGAAAATACCTGAATACTAATGGGCACCCTAGTCAATTCAGAGAGAATGATGCAAGCAAATATTTACGAGCGATATTTTTCCGGAGACACACGCCAGCAATACTTTTGATACTACCAAACCGAAAGAAATTCGGCATATTTATCTCCGAGAACACAGCAATATAACACAATACCAAACAGCTTCCTGACACTCGCTTGTAAACACTTTATTAGTACTTTCATACAAAAAATACGTAGTGTCTTATGAAGAATATAAAAAATACGTACTGTCGTTTAAAGAAATTTCTGATTCATTTTCTTTAATTGATTCGGATACCTTACAATCACTTAATATGTGTCTAAATTTTTAGGTAAAAACATCGTTTTTTTCTTTAAAAACCCGCTCAAACATTGTTTACTCAAATCGAAAGATTTGTTGATTACAAACTTAATGGTTTATGTAATTTGAGCCTTAAGGTTTGCCAAAAACTAACCCTTACATCACAACAATTAACAAATATGCTTCCTCTTGACAACAATTCTCTTTTTTTCATTATTTTCACATTTTGCCGAAGTTGTGAAATTTTTTTTTTTTTACAATTTTACAAGGTTATTAGATATTGTTTTAAAGTCTTGGGGGGTGATCGTCCCGATCGCTCTCCCTTCCCTCTGGATCCGTCCCTAAGTGCTATCATATTTCGTTAATAACATTCTCAAACTGTATATCTATTCCTGTACAACACTCACCGACTACAGTACTATACCGCTACTTTTTCTAATATCTACATTGTACACCTTTTAAAACACCTACTCCTAAATAAGAGAAAAAGAGTATTCATACAAGAGCAAGAGAGAAGGTATTAGTAATCCCAAACACTTTTACTTTTCGAGCGTTCTCGTGTCAGTATATTATTTATATTCGTCAAGCTCGGTCGATTCTTATAGAATTTATATTTTGCGATGGAGACATGTTTTTTTTGCGATAAAAATATTGTAATTGAAGGAAATAGAACGCTAGAAGTGCAGAGTATTGCAACTTTTACTACTGCTGGTATAAAAAGAAATGATGACAAACATACATAGTTAGCTGGCGTTGAAAGTAATACAATGCACACTTTATGTTATAAGTCATACATTCCTGAGTCAAATATTGTTGCAGCAAAGAGAAGAAAATGGTCAACAGATGATTTGACTGTGGGGACGAGTAGAACAAAGACAACAGTAGATTTCGATTAAAGTGAATTATGAGTTGTTTGTGAAACAAATAATTGGTGTTCTCATTACGGGCAAAATCAACGTAAGACTTGGCATCTTTTTCTGGGTAATGTTTATTTTTTTATTTAATTATAATTCGTTATTCCTCTATAGTTAACACCACAACTATAAAGAATAAATCAGTAAACTCGAAGAATCATTATATTGTTTAATTAATGAATTTTGTAGACTTCTAGGTATAGCTATCAAAAATTTTGTATTAAAATTAATAATTACACAGAAACACAAAAAGAAAGACACAAAGAGGTGTCTAGGTTTACTCTTTGTACTTTGGGTCGCTGATCACGAATCTGATCCCAGAACTACTTGATCAGGTCGTATTTTATTTCTGTCCTCTAACATAAGTCGAAATTTATGCATTAAAAAAAATCAAGGGTAAAAAAAAATTTTTCTTCCGAATATATTAAGTCATGCTTAAATATTTCATGTTTGCTGTATCATAGTTACAGAACAGATCGGCATCAATAGGTTGAAATTTGCCTCTAACTGCCAAAGAGTATGATAAATCTCTTATTTTGGCTGACCATAGATATATTTATTGCAAAATGTTTATACAATATTTCGTCTTAGATATCTGTTTTTTGAAAGAGGTAGAAGCTCATTTTTAGGATAAAAATATAAAATTGTCGTATGTAACAGATATTACTAAAACTCTGAGATGAAATGATATGCTGGTTATGCGTTAATTAGATCCCTGGTCAGCCAAAATAAGGGATTTATCGTACTATTTTGCAGTTAGAGGAAAATTTCAACCTATAGATGCCTTTCTGTCCTGCAACCACGATTTATAAATCATTAAATATTGGAGCATGACTTGATACATCTATGGAAAAACGATTTTTGTTAACTAACAAATTTTTTCAATGCACAAATTTCGACTTATGTTTGAGATTGGAAAAAAAATACGACCTTATCGAGTAATTTTGAGCTTGTATTCGTGATAAGCGACCCAAAAAACAGAGAGTACATGTATACAGCTCTTTGTGTCTTTTTTTTGTGTACCTGTGTTATTGAGCGTAATAAAAAAAATGTACATTTTGTGATCTCCAATGATATCATTTTAAGATACAAACCATACAATATTCTGTAAAGCCTGGTACAAAAAATCGGGAAAAAATAAAAGATCAACAAACACAAGTTGTTCAATTTACAAGGGAAATAGTTGTAGACGGAGAATTTTGCCAAAAAAAGTGGCCTGTGGTTGCACTACAGGTTGCTATGGAAACTGTTTGCAGAAAATGACACATTACTTGTTCCATATTTTGCAAAGAACGTATGGGGATCAATTGAAACAATATGAAAGTACCTGATAATACAGAAGACGATATTAGTAAAGATATAAATGATGATATCGATATACAGTTTCAGAACGTTATTGAAGAAATATATCGGCACTATGGTTATATACAATTGGTGTTAAAGTTATTATCAACTAATAAACTTTAAATAGCTTTTTTGATTGAGTAAAATATTAAATTTTTTTAATAAAGTAAGAATAGAAAAAGTTTTTGTACGAGAGGGATGAAAATAAAAAAAAGCTATGCCCGAGCCGCTATATTTCATCAATTTTTAATTTAACAAATTATTCTACCCAGTATTTCAAAAGAATGTTTGTCTACTTACTGTTTTATACAGTGATGCTATTATCCATCTCTGAGCCAAATAAAGTTATGGGCCAAAAAGCAGAGAAAACAAGTTTTGATTTGTTTCGATTAAATTATTATTACGTAAGTAATCAGACATAATTGCTTATTCATATTTTGATACAATTATAAAATATCTTTATAATTCATGTTGATCAATTCAACTATTATGGTCGTTATCAAAAGCAAAAACTTATTATAAACTTGATTACTTCACCTACGAAGGGCCTTGTCCACGAAGTAAATATTAGTTTACTACTTTGGTAGACATCATTTTTCAAATGCTTGTTTAGCATTGCTCACATGCACCTTATCACTGACTTTAAATTTGGGCTTTGATTTGCTGCTGTAACATTTTTCCTTCGATATTTGTAAGGCTTGGACTTCATTCTCGGCAATCACATCTTTTGGTTTTATACCGGTGCACTATGGGATGAGATCATCGAAAAGTGGACAGAAATCTTGATTTAGGTGAATTTTACAGCTACGCAGAAGTTTTTGGGCTTAAATTTATCCTAACGTTATTCACCCTAGGTGTGGTAAATAGGGGTAAAGGGGGTGAGATTTCAAAATTTCCACCTCATATTCGTTTTTAGCAACCCAAAAAACCATGGAAATGACATACGACTTCGTTATCAGGTACAATTTTCAAAGATTTACTCTAGGGGTGGTAAATAAGGGGTGTGGGGGTCAGATTTCGAAATTTCGACCATATATTTGTTATCAGCGATACAATAAAACATGGAAATGACATATGACTCTGTTATCAGGTACGATTTTCAAATATTCACCCTAGGGATGGTAAATAGAGACTGAAGGGATGAGAAATCAAAATTTCCACCTCATGTTCGTTATAAGCGACGAAAAAAAACCATAGAAACGATATATGACTACATGATTGGGCATGTTTTCCAAATATTTACTTTAGGAGTGGTAAATAAGAGGTGTAGGGGGTGAGATATTGAAATTTAGACCTCATATTTGTTATCAGCGACCCGAAAAACTATAAAAAATAACTTATGACCTCGTTATCAGGTACAATTTTCAAACATTCACCCTAGGGGTGGTAAATAAGGGGTGAAGAGGGGAAGATTTCGAAATCTTGACCTCATATTCGGAATTAGCGACCCAAAAAACCATGAAAATGACTGTAAACTCGTTTAGGTTATTGCATAATTTTGAAATGACGTCATAAATTTTTAGTAAGTCGGTATCCTATCTTTCAGTAAATAACGTCAGAATCAATTTAAGCCCAAAAACCACTGCGTAGCTGTAAAATTCGCTTAAATCAAGATTTTTATTTACTTTTCGATGATTTCATCCCACAGTGCGGTGGTCCGATATTTTTGATTATTACATGATTTTAACAACATTCATAAAATATTAGTCTACTTATAGTTAACTTGGAAACTGAATTCTCTGCACGATAAATTTTTTTAAGTACGATTAAATGGCTCGCATGTGGGAGCTTTATGATGACTGTAGGTGTAGTACAAATTAATTTTATACTTTTGCATGAGACTATGGAATGTCAAGTTGTGAAACTATTTAGCACAATAAGTTTTCAGTTTCTGTTGTACTCTTTCTTCTTCCAAGATAAACTTTATACCTGCTGTAACATCCTCGCCAGTTTATTCTTTACAAGTAAGGCCCATACTTTGAAGATACAATAATTACCGTGAGCATATATCCACAACCCATGTTCTCAAGAGCATAAAGTAACATGTCGGGAAGATATGCTTACCATGTCTTATCTAAACCTCGAATGACATACTTTCTACTTGGATAATTGCGATGAGCAGGCTTGTGGAGCTTTTCAACAACAGCTTTCTTCTTACAATCTATTTTCGATTGCGTCTAGTGAGTTAATGATGGGTTTGCTGCAAGGCTCCCTATTTTTATCACCTATTCTACTAATATGCATTTACAGTATAGTTTATAGAATATAATGATATTACCATTTTTGACCAAATACCCAAATTTCTGGATCAAAACTAAAACATAAATATATTGCCGCGAGAATGCCTTCCAGAGAGTTTCTTTGATCACTAATCACGAATTTAAGGTCTAAATTTAAGGATACCATACTCCAGTACAGAATTTGTGCCTCTCTCAGCCAGAAAACTCAGTTTTTTGGGCCAAAATTGAGTTGAAATTATTTTGCCACAAGAATTTCTCTCAGAGAATGTTTGGTCGCTGATCGCGAATTTGGAGTCCATATTTATTAATACCGCGGCTTCACTACAGGATTTGTGATATTATTAGCCAAAACACTTACTTTTGAGGGCGCAGATTCAAATATAAAAATTTCGTAATACGTCTAATCTACTGTACAACTTTTACAATTCTGAATATCCTTTTTGAAAAAGAGTAAAAATTAAAAATTACTCTTTTAAACAAGTTCCTAATTGTTTTTTGCAGATATTATTTTCATAAAGTCGTTGTTAAAAGTTCAAGTGACTCTGTTTACTTGTATAGTAAAAATCCATCTTAATAAATTACACACTGTACTATATATAACTATAGCATTAACGCATACTATTTTATATACCCATGTGGGCAAGCAACAGGGAAGAAAAAAAATACTTATGTAATAATCCTTAATATAAGACACTATCTATTTTAATGGTTAAAGCTTTGCTCCTATCCATTTTACAATACAAAACAGTTTCATCGACAAATAATACTATTCTCAAGAATTTTTCATATATCAAGCACAACAATTTGCAGAAAATAATCGTATTACACGTCTTGCCTTACATATAAAAAAGATCTAATATTAAACTAGAAGTGACCTAATTTTTTTTGTAACTTTGTTGAATTTCTCCATATTAAGCATATTTTTTAAATAATTAATAAGGTGTTTAATTTTTCATGGTAATTTTAATTTGAAAAATACAAGCATTTTTCTGAATATATTGAGAGTATTATTGAAATACTTTCTATCAGGTATAACTGTTGTCTTGATTTTCATATAAAAAGCATCGTCCCCATTTTCATCAGAATATCTTTGACAAACAATTACAGGTTGCTTTTTTTCAGTAGTCTGATCGTCCATTTGTAATATATCGCCATCTTGCTGTAATATAAACTTATGAATATAGCTATTCGATTAATTATCATTTTTCAAATTTCATTGATTTAAAAATTAACCGGGATAGATATTATTTAACTTTTACTTGGGATTGAAATATCGGTTTTTCGTGCCTTTTTGGGGGTTCCAGCCTACAAATGATTATAAACATCATGCTATCAGCAATAATTATGTTATGCTACTTTTTACGATCATTAAGCTCCGGAAAACCAAAATAACTAGGAGAAAAATTTTTGTTATTTATAAATTCTTTCATTTCAATTTCTGTTTATAATTTTTTTTTATACATTATATATACATAGACATGCATTATACGTATAAGATCGTGAGAACGCCAATACAGACCATATTACTCTTACAAGAAAGCAATACATATTATTTAATAAACTTAACCATAGTTGATTGACTCTCCACGCTGCATAAATGCGGAAGCAATATAATTGATTTCAAAAGATCTAAAAATGTATGCATTAATAATCCTATAACCTCAAAAAATTAGTCTGAGAATCCAGTAGTTTCTTCTAACTATAATCTATCGATTCTTCAGTACACAAAAAAGTACTTAAATCCTAAGACTCTTGGACCAAGAAAACAAAAATATTATAACACTTTAACCTCCTAACAACGCAACCCCATAACCCCATACGCCTAGAAAAACCAATAAAATTCTTTTTGACCATACCATGTTAATTTTCTTTTTTTTTGGGGTCACTAAATTTGAATCTAAGTTCTGTTTTACTCCATCATCATTGGGTCAAACCATCTAGCTAAAAAATTTTGATGGACCCAATCCAGTAATAACGTCACCAGGTGAATTGTTGACATTATTGTCACGTGGAATCTTGGTGTTTTATGCCTAACCTACTCTTAGCCAAACCCAGGAACAATAACCTGGACGTAGCAGACTTATGTTCGCTTTGGGGTGCTTCATTAGAGTAAGTCCCCTTGCCTCTCACGTCTCAGACGGGGGGGTGGGTGAATTATCACGAGTCCTTTTGCCTCTCACGTTTTTAGAATCACATTAACCTTCCTCTTTATTCATTGTTTTTCTATATTTTTGTCTTTTGTCTTCAAAGCTCCTGCGTAGTGGTTTTCTCTTTAGCTGGTTCTGTTGCACCTTTGTTTCTCGTTTTAAATTCGAGAAGTAATCTGCCAATATGTTTTCATTCTATTTTCCTTAAAAGCGGCGTTCCATCTCCTTTAAATCCTGGTGGCAGCGTTCCTCTTGTTCCTCACTATATAGTCACCTACGTTTTCTTGAAACTCATCAAGGTGTGAATGTAAGAAATGCTGTTAAAAATGTTTGACCATCACATTCACTATTCCTTTGTAATCATCACTTTTATGATTCCTTTAGAAGTGCGTTGCAACATTTTAAAAACTTAATTTTACTTGAAAACTCATTGTCACAAAACATTTTGTGGATTTAGGGTCCATCAAAAATTCCTTCATTTATTTTGGATTAGATACATTTTAAAAATTACTTTTTAAATATGCAAAACAATCTCCATTTTTTAGTATACAGAACACGGCTTCTATACTACAATTTTTCGAACAGATTTTTTTTTATGCGTGTGTATGTGTGCAATTACATTGCACCTACACACGCATACGCATTGACTTCATACCAAGCAAGTTTAAGTCTCTGTTGAAATCCATACTTGGTGCCTCCGTTAATAAAGAGCGCGAAGTGTAGGAAGGAAAAATTTGGATGATATGAGAAACAGGATGGAATTCGTTTCGTCCTCGACCGCTAGTTAGTACTTGTCGGTGTAGCACGCTAGCGATCTAGCTACATGCGGACACGTCTAACACTTGCACTGATACACGGATATAAGCGCGAGGGCGAGATTGTTATTGCCTTAGACAATTGGCATCTTTATTTTAATCGTATGCCAGAAATCATTTAAATTTAATTAAAAACCCGTACTACATCTTGTTCGATTACTCAATATTTAATATATAAAACGCGGCTTCTATACTACGATTTATCGAAAAGAATTATTTTTAAGCGTGTGTGTGTGCAATTACATTGCACTCACACATGCATACGCATTGACTTCATACCAAGCAAGTTCCAGCATCTGTTGAAATTCATACTTGGTGCCTCCATTAATAAAAAGCGCGAAGTGTAGGAAGGAATAATTTGGAGGATAGGAGAAATAGGATGGGATTCCTTTCGTCCTCGACCACTAGCTGGGACTCTTCAGTGTAGCCTTGAATGGATTTGAATGAATTCTGGCATACGAATAAAATAAAAATTCCAATTATCACGCGCTATATTATTCTCGCCCTCGCGGTTATATATGCGTATCAGTGCAAGTGTTACACGTGTTCGTATGTAGCAAGATCGCTAGCGTGCTACACTGACGAGTCCCAGCTAGCGGTCGAGGACAAAACGAATCCCATCCTCTTTCTCCTATCTTCCAAATTTTATCTTCCTACACTTCGCGCTCTTTATTAAGGGAGGCACCAAGTATGAATTTCAACAAAGGCTTGAACTTGCATTGTATGAAGTCAATGCGTATGCATGTGTGGATACAATTTAGTTGCACACACACACACAAGCTTAATAATAATTCTGTTCGAAAAATCATAGTATAGAAGCCGCGTTGTATATATTTTATATTGAATAATCGAACAAGATGTAGTACGGGAGTTTAATTAAATTTAAATCTCCATTTTTATCTAAAGCCTTTATAAAATGTTTCATAAGACCTAAAATTATATGTAGCTGGGAAAGAAGAATTTAAGATGGATGAACCAAAGGTGTGTTAATGACATTTTAAGACTAGACAGTTTTCTTGAGATATAATGAGATTTAGGTCTTTTTTAATAAAGGAGGTTCAAGGATTAAGTTGTTACAAGTTTCTCTGTGTTTTTCGGCATATTTCACGAGGTTATTAGAAATTAGACTTTCAATTGAAATACAGCTATCTAAAAACCATAACATTAACACGGTATAGTCAAAAAAACATTTTATTGATTTTTTCAGGGTATAGGGTTATGGAGTTAAGTTGTTAGGAGGTTAAGAGGTTAAAGTGGTATAAGTTTCTGGTTTTCATGGATCAAGGGGCGTAGGATTTGAGTAGTTATCGTTTTTTTGTACTGAAGGATCGATGGATTAAAGTTGGAAGAAAGTACTGGATTTTTAGGCTAATTTTGAGTACATGAAAAATTTAAGGGCAATGAAGTAAATCAGACCGCGGATTCGAATTCAGCGACCCAAAAACACAAAATAAAACATAAGATAAACATGGTCTACTCAGCTGGACAAATTTTTTTCTGGCGAAAAGTTACTGAATTTTTAGGCTCATTTTTTGAGGTTACGAAAAACTCAAGGTTCATGGAGTAAAACAGACCTCCAATTCAAATTTAGCGATCCAAAAAATATGAGATAAACATGGTCCAGTCAGCTAAACAATTTTGTTTGTGTGGAAAAATTACTGGATTTTTAGGCTAATTGATTAAGGTTATGAAAAGCTCAATGTTGATGGAGTAAAACAGACCTCGGATTCAAATTTAGCAACCCAATAAACATAAGATAAGCATAGTTTAGTCAGCTAAACAATTTTTTTTTGTGGAGAAGTTACTGGATTATTAGGCTAGTTTTTTTAGGTTATGAAAAACTCAAGGACTTTTTTTTTGTTTTCTAGCGGGAAGGAGAAGATCTTCCAAAGACGCTTCTACGTGCACACATGGCTACCGTAGAGGTAGTGTCGGATTTACCCTGGCTTATAGTGTAATAACACAAGGTGGTACTAATCATCACGGGCACCTACCGACTAAAACCATCCTCCTCCGATGGACTATTACTCTGATATAGGTGTTGAAACAGAAAAGACGAGATAGAAGCAGAGAAGTAGTCAAAAGATGAGAAATAACGGCGACGTTCGAACTGTATCGTACGATGATGGTACTGTATCAAGCAGGGGCACAATAAGTGGATTTCCATAAATTTAAGATTTATAGACTATAATAGAATGAAAATGCAGTTTGTGTTTGGAAAGTCCTCGATTGCTTAGTGGTTAGCGTGCTAGCTTCCTAGCCTGACAGACTTGAGGCAAAAAGGGGTTCGAGAAAACACATTCTCCCCGATTCTAGCGGACCGGCTGCAGTTTCTCCTGATGATTCCTGGACCTAGGGGGCAATCCCTTCTTGAGGAGGTCGTCAGCGCACCCTGACGCTGGGTCGGTGGGTTCCCGCTGGCAGTCGGCATAGCCGATTCCTGTCAGGGAAGCCAGAAGCTCGTCGTCCTGGTGAATAGGTCACCGGCAAATCTCTTTCGGAGTGGCCAACACCTGGGCCAGTTCATCCAGAGAAGACGCTATCAGCCCTGCAACTATCGGTGCGGCTGGGCTAAAAATCTATGAGTGAATTCTCTTGGCTCACAAGTCTGATGCCTCACCAGGATATGTTTCTCTCTCTCTCTCGTCGTCCCTGAGGCTGTTTTAACACCTCAGTATTCCAAGTTTCGCCCTGATGCTATTGTACTGACCAGATTCCTTCCTTGGTCTCATGATTGGTCATCGAACTTCGCTGTTATTTCTCATCTTTTTACTATTTCTCTGCTTCTATCTCTTCTTTTCTATTTCAATACTTATATCAGAGTAATTGTATATCGGACTGGCTCTCTTTTGGGGAGGACGGTTTTAGTCGGTAGGTGCCCGTGATGATTAGCATCACGTAGTATTATTACACAATAAGCCAGGGTGAATCCGACACTACCTCTACGGTAGCCATGCGTGCACGTAGAGGCGTCATTAGAAAATCCCCTCCTTCCCGCTATCAAAAAAAAAAAAAAAAAAACAGCAGTTTGTGTTTAATATCAAGCCGTCTTCATCACGCACAACCAACGCACCCCCATCATGCATAAGCAACGAAACTCACAAAAACTCGATAATTGAGGATCTCCCGGGCTTGCGCATGGATTAAAAATGAGGTTAACCCCCTGTTTGTACTTTCAACACGTCACACCTTTTTATTCCTCTCGGTAATTCTCATCGTTTCCGATTTCATTAAAAAGAAGACTATTTTAACTACCTGATTTCAGTTTTTTTAGCATTTGGCTCAACTTTTAGCCTAAAAAAGCTACCACTTTCGGTATAAAATTCAGTATGCCCCATAAGACCCATGTTAAAATTGCAAAATTCGGATCAGTTCTTTTTTTCGATTTCGGTCGGCAATATGACCAGAAATTTTAACAGTAGATTTATTAAGTCTCATTTAACCATTATTTTTAATCTAGTTGTAATAGCTCAACTTTCGAAAAAGGTGATGATTCTCCTTAAGGTTAAAACGTACAATTCTGTATGAGGATATTGCGAATTAACAACTGGCAATCGTTCACATGGGACATGGGAATCCTAGCGGCAATGTTAAGTAGATGGGCGAATTCTGTTCACGCAACGCATGCTGTCTCTCTTGCACTTACTGGTTTAAATTCAGTCCATACACACGATTCCACTCTGATTTGAACAATTACCAGTTGACAATACGGAATTTTCCGACCCATACAGTCTACATTACATGTTACGAAATAAGTACTTTTAGTTTTTGTAACATAAATGTACACACATATGAATAATAGACTGGAATTAAATGTAATGGGATGAACTAAAAAAAAAAGCAGCATACGGAACCGAGGAGAGTAGTGAAAAGATTAAGTTGTAGGTTACGTTCGGCAGTTCCGTGCTATAGTCAATGTTCTGCGTGCGTAAACAAAATTTTAAGCACAAAACTTTTCTCATTTTTCAGCTGCAAAGTCCAGATTGCGCGTTGTGGACTTCGTACCCTCCATGTAACCACGCCTATACTGACTATTTCGTTTCAAAGATTTTTCTGTAGTTTGTTGTTGTAGTTAAAATAACTCTAACTTACAAAATATGTTCAGATAGCATTCAGCTTTATTAAAAATTCCGAGGTTACAAAACTGCCAAACACACTCAAACTGATAGTTGATAAATTCTAATTCTTTTCATTACAAAGTGGATAGTGAAACATGCATGAACCAAGTAAATAAATGTAAATTGTTTTAAAATTTTCAACACGGAATTCTAAGTATTATCAGATACTTTTTTCACCTCTATCTGAATTTTCAGTTGAAGTTACAACACGAATTAGCTTATTTATTTCGTAATCCAAACGGTATCGGTCCTGTCACTGATCTTATAGATTTTATCTAAAACAAAAATCAAGTGCATAAAATCAATTTGTTTGTTCTTCGAATGTGCCATGATATTATTGGCCTCGAGAAACATGAGCCTTGGAAGTTTAATGTACAGAAGAATTCTCTAAGAAACTCTAGTAGCTATGTTGATTTTCAGAGTTTTTCGAACTTTTGATGCTTACAAGTTTTCATGCTAACTATGTTTTTAGAGGTTTGGAAAAAAAATTTAGGCTTTCCTAGAGGACCTTACTTTCTCGTTCAAGTCGATTTCTTATAATCTTTACAAGAAGAATTACAATACAAAGTGAAAAAAGTTCAAGAATTTTTCTTAAGTTTTTACGTTTAAAAAAAAAGATAAGATGTAAAACGGCATACCAACAGTTAAAAACTTGGTTTCCAATATTTTCTACATTATATATAATCTTGAGATTTGCGAAAGTCTTGATGTCGTCAATTTACCACAGGTTATTAGCATTATAAGATTAAAAAAATCCAACCATATACTCTGTTAATAGAGTTTCTTCGAGACTCGCTTCTATTTTTAACTTTAAACTTTCATAACTCTTAATGCTCATCACATATTAGAAGATATTGGATGAATGATTAATTCTAACTTACTAAACGTTATTCTTATTTTCGGTGCAAATATTTCGAACCTATAATAGCAAACTTATAATCAGAGTCACAAAATGAAATTAGCATATTTATCTCAACATTCAATGTAAAAGTTTAGAAAGAGCTTGGAAAAGTGTGTGGCAGGACAAATCACGTTTACTAAGGTTTTTGCAAATGCTTTAGATTCTTGAAAAAAAAATTACTAGTTGAAGAGATGTAACACAATAATAAAATTTTTCTCACAACGAACATAGCTATTTAAAGGAAAAGTGATTTTCCAGTTCGCTTAGGCCACCATATATATCTCTACATGACGTCATCATCCTTCATATTATCTACTATTCCTGTTCGATCGATTGACACCCATGTTGAGGGGCTTATAAAATAGAAGACAACCTGACGTTTTCTGTTGGCTGCCACATTGTATTTTTAGTAACTTCACAGTGACTGTTGTATTCTGGAAGTCATGCCCTTCCATTTGATACCCATGTCGACAGAGTTGTGAAGTAAAAGTTGACCCATCATTTCGTTTTGGCCGCCATATTGGATTCTTAACGACGTGACATCGTTGTGTTAAACTTGTTATGCCCTTTCATTTGATACCCATGTCGAAGGGGTTGTGAAGAATAAGTTGATCGACCATTTCTTTTCGGCCACCATATGGGATTTTAAACAACGTTACATTGGTTGTGTTATACTTGTAATGCCCTTTCATTTGATACCCATGTCGAAGGGGTTGTGAAGAATAAGTTGATCCGCCATTTTGTTTCGACTGCCATATTGGATTTTAAATGACGTTACTGTGCTTGTTGTGTTATACTTGTGATGCCCTTTTATTTGACACCCATGACGAAGGGGTTGTGAAGTATAAGTTGGTCCTCTATTTTGTTCAGCTGCTATATTCGATTTTATATCACATTAAATAGCCTATATTGTATAGATTTCTGAACTATAGGTGCGTACTACAGTTCCGCCTGGTCGGATGTCCGAATGTAATCAAAAAGTTCTTTTTACTTATTTGAAATACACGGATTACTACAACATCCTATACATACGTATATATATAAATAAAATACATACATATATAACAAGTTCCCACATGTCTAAGGGAAACGGTTTCTTGTAGATTATGGTCTTAGGAACAAAATAAGCCCAAAATCGATCAAATTGAGTGAAAATTATCTGTAAGCACGAATTTTGAGAATTTTTTGGGCTTTTCAGCCTACTGCGCAGCGGTCAGAAATAATTTTTTTTTAAAATAAAATAAGGTTCTGCAAAAAAAAGATTTCTGAGTGAAACTTTTTGAACGTTATAGGTGTGATGATAGGGCATAACGAAAAAGTAATATAAAATCTTAAATATGATAACCTAACCTAAAAATTTATGTTTATCTCTATCTTTTTTCTATTTTTACATTTTTTTTTTTTTTAACAATGACTGTTTATGGTCCGGCAAGGTCACTACTAACGTAATATGGTTAAACTTTTTAATTTTATACTTATAGATCTAAAATGGCTGATTAAAATTAAAAAACACATCATTTTTTATTCAAAATAAGATAATGTTACGTAACTGGCAGTGTGGCAAATACAGAGAAAAATGATGTATAATTAATGTTCTAATTAAAATGTATATGGTTTTTCGGTCTATTTTCTAAATAAGTAGTGTGGGACGAATAGAAAATTTTAGGGTCTGCGGAGAAGCAGATATGGCTGCAATTGGTTGGTTTCGTCAGTGTCCGGCTATGTTAGTGGCTTGTTTGTGTTATTGGGTTATTGGTATATGTCGGGTGATTTTGGCTATCTTCGGGGGATGACGGAAGAATAAGGGGGGGGGGGGGGGCTTTGGCTACAATCAGTTGTTCTCAACAGTATTCTACAATGTTAGAGGCTTATTCAGGTTATTGGTTTCTTCTGGGTGATTTCGACTATCTTCGGGTAGAAAGGGGGGGCTGATCGAGGAGGCTTCGGCTATAATTGGTTGTTCTCGGCATTATTTAGCTAAGTTAGAAGGTTATTAAGGTTATAGGTTTTTTCGGTTGATTTCGACTGTCTTCGGGTAGTAAGGAGGGGCTGAGGGGGGAATCGGAAAATTTTTACCAACCAACATGTCTAAGAAATAAAGCGAATTTTCTCTTAATTTAAGGGAGCCTAAGAGTGGGATTAGGGGGGCTAAGAAGGGTAGAGAAAAGTGTGAGAAGGATAGAGAAGTGGAGGGGGGGGGTTCGACCAAAAATTGTTGGGCTAATTTCACAGAGAAATAGAGCAGATTTTCCCTTATTTTGATGGGGGCTTGAGAGGATGGGTCGAGGGGCTGCTATAGGGGTTGAGGAGGGGGGGGGGGGGTATTGGCCTAAGTAACTATTAATATATCATTGTACCCTCTTTAGTTACGTTACATAACCTCTGAACAGGCTTTCAGCGATATTTCATTTTTAAATTAAATATCTCCTATTCGAAAACAGAATAGATAAATGATTTTGTTCTCGAAAATACTGCCTATAAATCGCAGATTATATGAATAATAATAATAATTTGATTAAATAATTTTCTAACCTTAAAAATAGGTCCAGAAAATAGTCAAATGTAAAAAAAATGTTCGTATGTAAAAAAACACAAAGCTACTATTGATCGAAAGAAATTTTGACTTTCAGGCGTATATACCAAATAACTATTTATATTACATTTTACCCCTTTTAGTTACTTGACATAACCTCTGAACAATTAAAAAGACGCTATTTAACATAGGTATCAAATAAAAGGGCATAATGAGTGAAATACAATAAGCTGTGTAAAATCAATTGAAATTCAATATGTCGACCGACACAAAATGGTGGATACACTTTTTCTTTACAAAACGGCGGATTTTCCTTTAATATAGAACTTCCTCGACATGGGTATCCAATGCAAGGGCAGAGCAAGTGTGAAACAATGAGTTGTGCTATCTTTTTAAAATTTAATACAGCGACTAACACAAAATAGCGGCTTGTATTTTTCTTAAGTTTTCCTTGACATAGGTAAGAAATACTAGAGAAAAACAAAAATAGTGAGATAAGCTGTCTAACGTTATTTAAAATCTAATATCGTGGCTCTCACAAATTGACAGATGTAATTTTTCTTTACAACCTTTCGTACCTTAATATTGGATTACTTTGCACATATGAGCTTAAACAATGTTGTGAACAAGAACAGTAATTAGGTTAAAGCATGTATTATTCAAACATTAAAGTGAAAAGTGTTGACGATAACAAAAAACTTTTTAGAAAATATTATATTAATACAGTACATACAAAAATTTGATTAGGATTTAAAAGTATAATAAATATGCCATGCTTTATAAGTACAATATAAACCACCTAACACATATTTTGGTATTCTGATAAATATAATACACATAGACAAAATTCGATCGTGTCGTTAGCAGATAGAAAATTTACT
The DNA here is from genome assembly GCA_030522625.1 of Copidosoma aretas. Classification (NCBI taxonomy): domain Eukaryota; kingdom Metazoa; phylum Arthropoda; class Insecta; order Hymenoptera; family Encyrtidae; genus Copidosoma; species Copidosoma aretas. Next base: position 35,991 of record JAPYYV010000397.1, read on the forward strand.
TCACTTTACCGTATTATATAACTTACGACACATGACATAAGTAGTATTCATGAATGAATTAACTACACTTAATAAGATTTTATGGAAAAAATAGTACAAACGATTAACATGTCCACGCCCACACATTTTATTTTAATTTTTGATTTATAAAATTCTTTACCCAATTATTGTTCTTGTCGGTAGAATTGTTTCAATTTATAGGTGCAAAGCGATTAATTTTATTAAAATGTAATCTATACAGTGACTGAGGCTTATAAGCATGAAAGCCATTTTTTTGTTTTAAAGTGGCTTTTTGTTTTTGTATGAACGACTTTTGATAATTTTTTTACGACTAACCAATTTCTGGACCTTTTTGTGGGTTCAGAAAATTATTGACACAAATCCTTATTATTTTTTCTATCATATGCGTTTCAGAAAAAGTATTTTCTAAGAAATATTATCCGTCTATTTGTTTTTGTTTTTAATATATTTGATTTTGAGATAAAAAAAAACGTTATTAATGATCTTTTTAATTGTTCAGAGGTTATTGCCAGTAACTAAAAGAAGTAAAATGTAATCTTAATAGGTAATTAGGTGTATTAGCATAAAATTCAATATTATTTTTTGTTTCAAAGTACCATTTTGTTTTTTTATTAACGAAATTTTTTTTTTTTACAATTCACTAAGTTTGGACCTTTTTTGAGGTTAGAAAATTATTTACACAAATCCTGATTATTTTTCCTATAATTTATGTTTTATAAGCAGTATTTTCTAAAAAAAAAAAATTCAGCAATCTGTTTTCGGTTTTGAGATATTTGATTTTGAAACCTCTGCCTGCGCCACCCCCCTCTTGTCATAACCCTCCATACTACTTCTTAGTACCCCCACTGAACCCTCCATAAACCCCCACAAAATAAGGTTAAATTTGTTTGAATGCTCTTGTCTTGATGGTTGCTCAAAGTTTTTGATCACCTCAGACCCCTTCATAAACTTAAGAGTAAAGAACCCTTTCTCCGTAACCTCGTTCTCACTACCCTCTTCCTTCTCTACCCTCACTACCTTCTCCCTATAAATTCACATAAATAAAATGTTTAACATACTTTTATAGCACCTTTGAGGTATTGCTAATGGCACGTTGTTTGCTTTTTTCCTTACATTTCTAACGACTACCTGATACTTAAAATTTCAGCTCATCATTATATACTAGTACATTAAATCAAAAATTTTTATACAGTCATACGTTATAGTAGAGTATAACAGACTAAATAATCTGAGAAATGGTCATTAGAAATATGAAATACAGTATTATGAAGGTTTGTAGAATGCTCTAAAACAGCCTGTCCAAAATTTAAAAAATTATTTGGAACAAAAACAACAATGGTAATCTTTACATACTAATATTTACATACCTTTGAGAACTTCGATGCATGTTAGAACATTAAATGCAATGTCGATTATGAGGAAGTATAATAAACTGGATTTGTTTATAACAGTCGCATGCAATCCTAAGTGAAAGAGATCCAAGATAGTTTAATCAAATCTTTCTAAAAGGACAACGCCGGATAACACTCCTAATCTCACAGTAAGATTATTCTATACGAAAGTCTAATTAATTTCGGATGATACTCGTATAACTAACAAAAATATTTTTTGTCAATTTTAGCTTATGTTTTCTCTGTTTCGTTTCAAAAATTTTATGTACAACACGCATATACTGTAATGACATAGCATTCTGATAATGAAATGATTATATCTGGAGATATAACAAATATTATTTCTGCTGATATAATTTAAAAAATTAGAAACTAATAATTATAATATTTAAACATATTCTACACGATTCTTGTACTCAACATAGTTCTTGTTTAAACAATTTGAAGACACAATTCGTCTAAAATGTTCCAAAATTTTTTAGTGGGGTTTCAAAGATTAGAAGAAATTGTAATCGTGCCCATAAAACTTAAAATGATACTTATCGAAATCATATTTAGTCAAGTATAAATAAAAATACATAACCATCACACAACTCAGTAGTCATGTCATACAATGAGTTTTTGCTACTGATGTATAAATGCCGGAATAATGTTAAATATTGTGCTTAAGGGCGGTCCATACAGTTAGTGGGGGAAACATTTGAGGGGCAAGGGAAAATAGGCAGCGAGTGAAGAATTGGCAACGCTGCACAAAATTCATGTAGATATACCTATAACCTACAGTTCTACATGTACTTTAATTATATACATACATTAATTTATACATACACGAATAAATTTCCCTTTGCGTAAAGCGATTTCGAGACTGATGGCCATCTGGCGAGTAAAGCCGGAAGCTCGGGTTGCCTCACGACGTTGTCGTATCTTTTTTTTCAACCGATTTTTAATTTTTTTTTCGTGGAAAAAATCAGACGATTGCCGCGGAACTTGGTATAAATTAAATTAATAACATTATCTGTGACATAAAAAAATCAGCGAAATTTACTTGGCCAATTTTCTTAAAACTGAGTTTTTATCAGTTTTCCCATAAGCGACCGTGTTAAAATGACTTAGCTTTGAAATTCAATATCTCAAAAACGAAACAGTTAAACCTCTTGAAATTTTGACAGGTGTATTGTAATAACAATAAGAACTCCCGGTCAAAATTAAAAAAAAATTCACTAGAGGGTTTTATCTCTACCACACATCCTTAAATTCAAAACGTAAAGTATATTTATGACTGCATCCACGTAAAAATAGAAAGGAGACGTATCTTAATTAAGAGACAATGATTTTGGCAAAGAAAGTTAAGTAAAATTTCAAAACTGTTTAAATTCTATTCACCTGATTTAAATAAAATCAGTATGCAGATGACAAAAATGGAAAATCTGATGAGGAAGTCCTAAGATAATTAATTCGGCAGTACATCTTAAAAGTAATGTTAGATATTGTGCTTTAATTTAGAAGATAAAGTATATACGTATGAGTACATCCACGTAAGGAGTGACAGAAGACGTATCAAAATAACAAAACTTAATGATTCTAACGGAGACATGCAAAGTAAAATTTGAAATTGCCTAAATTTGATACACTCAATTCTAAAAAACAGTGTGCAGATGACAAAAACTGAGAATTCCATGAGGAAGTCATGAGGTAACTAATACAGCTGTATATCTTGAAAGTAAACAAAAATTAGTTTTAGAAGAAAACAACATCAAAAGTACAATAAACTATCGGCAAACACCGTTTACGACATGGTTTAATTAAAAACAATCGACGTTCTGCGAAGTTCTTGCAACGTCCACATTCCTAAATCTTAGATTTCTAACAAAAAATTAAAATTCGCGAAGAAATAAAAAACATTGTACAATATAGCCAGATTAAACGTAGTTTTTTCTTAAGATCATGAAAGATTTTTGTTAGTGAATAATTTTTCATTAAGTAAAAAAAGAAATTTTATATGATGACTTGAAAAAACATTATACAATAAAATATAAGACTTTTAAGGCTAGAGTGAAAGTTATGTTTCGCAAAACTTTCAAAGCATCTATAAGCTATTCCTTCCATGTTATCTAATTATTTATGAGAATTTTTAGCATTGTTTTTGATTTCTAAAACATTAGAGATAATAAAATTTGAAGCAAATGAAAAAATTATATCATAGAAAATTTCTCTGAATACAATAAAAATCGTGCTCTTTTACATGTAAACACGAAAAAAATCATTATAAATGTAAAGAATAATGACAGCTGTTGAATAAACTAAAGTTAGCACAAATAAAAAAAGTCGCTGCCAAATAATCAGCATAGAGCTTTTTCTAAGAAAATTTTTGTATTTTTTCTAATTTTTAATCGATAATTCTATTTGGCATAAAGTTTGTTGATCACATTGACGGAACTTGAATTCTACAAAAATTTAGGAAGATGACTTCCAGATGACTCCAATATATGGTTAACAGAGCTCTTATTGAATACTTGGGATTAAAAAATACCCTTAATAATTTTATTTGCTTTAATCTAAACAAAATTTTTTCTCTCAATAAAAATCTCATTTTCAATTCGTGGTTTGTATACAATAGCAAATGATTCAAACACTGTGAATAAGAAATACATATGATCTTTCTGTACAGTTATCTGTGAGGGGCATTTCACACAAACCCCCCACCGCACCGTCCCACAGTGGCCTGAAAAGTAGTGAAAGTTGACGAAAATCGGAGTTAAGAGTAAAAGCAGATATAAATTTGTGTTTGGGCTTAACTTGATCCTCAAGAGGTGCTCTAAGAAATAAGTTACCGCTTTTTTAGATAACATCAAATGGTGGATGTTGGAAAGTTGAAAGGTCTCTGCAAAAGATAAAAACAAACGATCGCATGGATAGTATGCTAGCTGTTAAAGTACAATTTTATAACTGGTAGCGTTTCTATAGTTTTTGAGGCTGCTGAATTCAAGTTTTACGTCTGAAATACAAAGTAGATTGTTTAAGGTGGCTCATTACCTCTCTAGAGCACATATTTTGAATATTTTATCACGAATGTTAATTTAAAGTTTTTGGGCGCACACCTTAACCGGACAATAATGTAGCTAGTACTTAGTATGATTCAATTTTTTTCATGTAATTTTATTGTTGAATTCTTTACATTCCGAAGCTTAAAAAAAATCAATAAATTACTTTGATCTTTTTCGATTTGCATTCGATTTTTAATTTTTTAGAAAACATTGTTTTCCTTTAACAAATCAATTGTAAGTCACCACGGATAAAATTGCAAATACTTGGATAGGTTTCCTAGAAAATTCAGTTTGTACAGAATTACGAAAAATAAGTGTACAATTCAATTTTTTGCGCAACCTATCAAAGTTTTTGTAATTTTTTCCGTCATGACTCCTAATAGATTTGTTCAAAAAAAAAAGTGAGCTTAGACAATTAAAAATCAGAAGTAAATTGAAAAAGATTAAAGCAATGTATTGAATTTTTTTACCAGCTTTAGTATGTAAAAAATTTAACAACAAATTTGTATGAAAAAAATCCCATAATATTTAGCCCTATCTGTATTATTATCAGGTTAAATGACACTTTTTGTAACTTTCAATACACATTTATTATAAAATATTCAAAATATATGCTATGTTGGGATGATCAGCAACCTTAAACAATAATTTGACTAAAACAAATCGACAACATTTAGTTTTTTATAGAATTTGGTAGCATTTTCATGGTTTTTGGGGATCCTCAATTTAAATTTTAAGTGCAAATTGTATGATAATTTGTTCAAACAAATATTTTGCAATATTACATTTACAACATTTATCTTTTTATCGAGTTAGGTATGATTTCAATTGTTTTTTGGGATCACAAACTCGAATTTTGAGTTGAAATTGCGTAATAGTCTGCTCAAACGATAATTTATAATATTGAACTAGCAACATTGAGTTTTTTATCGAGTTTGGTACCATTTAAATGGTTTTTCGGCACCTTAAATTTGAATTTAAAGTTCGATTAGCAGTATAGTTTGTTTAATTTATACATTTGCCATGCAGTTGGACAAAAAAGTTGTTTCACCAAGCTCAATGGCAATAGAATCGTATTCTCAGCCTGTCACTTTAATTTATGATTTTAAATCGTAGCATGGTTAATAAATCATTTTTTTATTACTAGGTCGTTCAATTACTTTCTACTTATTGCTAAATCGAATACAATATATGGTTATGCTAGTAATTTGTTTTGGTAGTAGTAAAGAACATGCTCTGAAATGATTAAAAGTAACCGTGATTTTCATGACTAAACTTTATCTTTAAAATTTTAAAGCTTATTTCAATCAGAACAATATTTTACACTCTACATTCACTTACCAATACATAATACGATAATATAAAAAATAGTGCAAATCAATTACTATCTTCATCAGAAAATAAGTTAGTTTCAATTGAATATGTTGTGATGTTGAGTAACTTCTTTATATTTTCGGTAAGTGGCCTTGTCTTCTTCTTCACTGCTTTTCTTTTACAAGCGAATAAAATATCAGATGATATTCAAAGTCTATTAAAGACATCCTTATTTGTAGCAGTTCTATAAAGTAGTATATATTAATAATTACTTTCATTAAAAAATTTACAAAAATTATCAGAGACATCATTAACTCAATATTTAAAAAAATATAAAAAGCACCGATATAATCACGCAGAAGAACAATGTTTCAAAAATTGAAAAAAAATGTCTCAATTTAGTTCATACAATTTTAACTCTCAATCCTTTAATTCATAGTAAGAGCACGCAATACGGTTATGCTTGGTTATAATCTTGAAAATAAATCACAGAAAAACTAAAAATACTTCTGTCATAATCAGGGCACATTTTTATTTTTTATTTAGGGCTTGGAGTATCCTTACTAAATGAAAATTAATTTACTCTAGTAAAAAAGCGACTTGGTATCCTAGTTAACGTGCCAAAATAAAATTTTGGTTTTACGATTAGCGGAAATGTCGCTAGGAAATATTTTGATAATCTAGAAATCATTAGTGAAATAACTGGTAAGCAAATTTTTTTTATGTTGTAATGATATCACTATTATAGACAGTAGCTCTTCCACTTTGAAATAATTTTATCCTGTTGAGTTATATACGAATATCATCTAATCATTAATTAAACAGTGTACAGGATTTTTATAAAATTTTGTTTATTGTGAATGGTAATATGTAAGATAACTGCGTTATTTACATTACTGTCTTATACCAATATTTTTAATTGTAATCTATTTTCAACTGAAAAATTAATTATTGGCATTTAAACAAGGAAGGCAGATAATAAACAAACGAAAAAATTTGCGTTCTTTCCAAACTTGCATAAACTCAATCCACCCATTGTTTCACAAAAAGAGAGTGGTCATTAATTGTTGCAAAAAAGTATTGTATGAACAAATGAATTTATTTTAATTCGTATATGTATTCATTTTAAAATTCAAGGAGATTGATTCGTGTGATTTATTCTATGGTGTTTCTAATTATTTAAATTTGTTATCAGGCTTTGATTTATCATTACTTTAACGATTTCATACTATCATGACAGTCTTATCATTAAGTAAAATGATAAATACATAACTATTAAAAAGATATTGCCTAGATTATATGTGAGGTTATGCAAATCGTATAATATGCCAACTTCTATACATCTTGGGCTCATACATGGATATAGAATCATAGAATTATTTGATACACTAATTGGTATTTTGTCTGAAGAGTGTCAGAAAAGCTAGAATAAGTACATAAAAAATTTAGATAGCATCACGCAAGGTTGTTTTCGAGGTTTGTTAAAAAAATGCCATATGCATCCGATTTTTTTGGCTACTTCTGGATTTTGCTAAAAATATAGCATTAAAACACTTTTTCATCAATAATAAAGAATAAATTACTCTTTTTTGACATATTTAAAGAGATTTAAACGAATTAACGCAAGGCACAAAGATGAGCTAATACCATTTGTACTTCGAATTAAAGTATTAAGTGTAAAAATAGTATGAACGGAAATGAGAAATTTTTTTTTAAATTTTTTAAACATTGTTTGCTGTGCGTGATTAAATTAACATTTTTTTTATTTAAAAAAAAATTAATTATTGATGTCTCTAATAAAAAATTTTAGTTTTTAATAATAGATATTTATAATATATACTATTTTAAGGTACTGCTATAAATAAGGATGTCTTTGGAAGACTTTTATTATCATCTTATATTTTATTCGCTTGTAAAACGAAAGCAGTAAAGAAGAAGACATGGCCACTTATCGAAGACATAAATAAGTTACTCAACATCACAAAAGATTCAATTGAAACTGACTGTTTTTCTGATGAAGATCGTAAATGAATCAGACTATTTTAATTATATTATCATATTATTTATGTGCAGAGTAAATTAGAGTGCAACTTATTGTTCTGATTGAAATATGCTTTAACATTTTAAAGATAAAGTTTAGTCATGAAAAGCACGGTTACTTTAAATCATTTCAGAGCATGTTCTTCACTACTAGTACTAAAACAAATTATTAGCATATTCCGATGTTGTATTTAATTCAGCAATGAGTAGTAAGTAATTGCATCAGCTAGTAATAAAAAGAAAATTAATTTGTCATACTACGATTTGAAATAATTCAAAGTTACAGGCTGAGAATACGATCCTATTACCGCTGAACTTGGCAAAATAACTTTTTTTATCAAACTGCATGTGCAAATGTATGCATTAAACAATCTACCCTGCTGATCAAACTTTAAATTCAATTTTAAGGGGCCGAAAAACCATTCAAATGGTACCAAACTCGATAAAAAACTCAATATTGCTAGTTTGTTATTATGAATAACCGTGTGAGCCAACTATTACGCAATTTCAACTCAAAATTCGTGTTCATAATAACAAAAAACTATAAAAATCATTCCCAACTCGATAAAAACCAAATATTGTCAAAGTGTTGTGGCAAAATAATTGTTTTAACAAATTATTGTGCAATTTCGACTTAAAATTTAAATCTAAGATCATGAATAACCATGAAAATACTACCGAACTCGTTAAAACACCTAATGTTGCTATATTGTTATTTCAAAATTATTGTTTTAATAAAACACTTTGCATTTGAGACTTGGAATTTGAATTCAGCATCCTTAAAAACTATGGAAACGAAACCAATGTTAAAATTGTACGTAAATAGCTAGCTTACCATCCATGCGATCGGTCGTTTTTATCTTTTGCAGAGATTTGTGGACTTTCCAAACACATACTATATCCTTTCTCCTACTCTTAACTCCGATTTTTACTAATTTTCACTACCATTTAGACCACTATGCGCCCCCCTCCCCCACATTCCCGCCGCTTTTCTTGGTATACTTTTGAATACAGAAATATAAAATTTTTATTTAGCGACTATGATAAATTAAATATATTTCATCGAAAATTAAATGTCTTCTTTTATTAAAAAAAATAAAAAAATCAGAATAATATGACGCTGAAAAGTGCTCTAGAAGTGCGGGGATACAACATGGAAAAAACAACAAGCAGGAAGACAGTGACAAACAGAAAAACATAGTAGTGAGGCCAAAAAAGAACGGCAAGAATGCGTACAGTGTACAAAAGTATTAGAAAAAAGGACTAAATACAACAATCGCCAGCAAAAAAGGACTAAAAATCAGTCGCACTAGTGGAGTCCAAAGGTGACAGCATCGACAACGCGGTGGCTTGCTGTTTGACGCCGATCAAAAACAGAGACATATGAAGATAGCACTATGCATGAAGTCAGCGAGGACAAAGAGCAACACAAGCAGGCTAGAAAAAAAGTACTAGATGGGACAACAAAGGAGCGCAAGAAGAAACGACGACTGTCGTTACAGCATTCGACGATATGAGAGAAGCTGATAGTAAGAATGCCAAATTTCCACGAGGAAATTCAGAAGCAGTGTATTATTATCAAGCAGCTATAGGAAAAGAAGATAGTTATAAAAGAAGAACTAGAAAACTAAAGAAGCACAATGAGTTAAGAAGTACCCGGAATAATAAGATTATTCAAAATTTGCAAAGAGTACACAAAGTAGGAAAATAGCAGAGTTAGAGCAATCTAAGATGCAGACAGGATACGGTGCACTTACACGACAGTTACAGTTTAAAAGAACAGAGAGTCGATTAGTTAAGTAATGTGAATACGCCCATGGGAAACAGAGATAGTCATCTACTTATATAGAGCGTACGTGAATAACATACCGGATAATATGTCTTAAAGGAAGTGGGAATATGACAAAAATGTTAGGAGAAACAGGAAAAATATTTTAAAATGGCGGGAGTGAGGAAGGGAGAAAGTTGTAGAAGAAGAAACTTAGGAGATATCTTGAAACAACACAGGAGTACCGATTTTCGTCAAAAAGGTCCAAGTACTGGTAGTAGGAGTACTACTAAAACTAAGATATTTGGAAAATAAAGGACAGTTTTTCACGAAAAAACATAGGCTTAAAAACATTAGTGTAAATGTCGAAAATTATTATACAGAAAAAGATTAAGCAGTGATGAACTGGCTGGAAAGTATTCGAGAGGAGAAAAGGAGCAATAGACTGTTACACAGTGCGGTCGATTCCGAAAAAGCTGGCCTAAATTTGAAAATTCAACTAACGTGTTTCAATTCATGACCTAATAGGTTTTTTGGGTCGTTGATTACCAATTTATGGTCATATTTCTTCAAATTTACCACCTTGACCATTTATTGACCACCCCTGGCATACGATATCGCATTTATTTTAAATAACTATGTACACATTACTTTTGAGGTTTTCTGTTCGCTAAATAGAAATAACATTAAATAATCGCAATAGTAAATAAAAAAAATTATAGTATTCATTGTGAAAAAAATATGATTATTTTTACTAAATAAAATTAATTTCATCGTCAGACGACGAATTTCAAGACGCATCAGTGTCTTCTGATGATGAGAATTCTGAACTGGAAATACCCTTTTTTAAGTCTATCAGAGAATTTTCCACTACAACGTCTGGAAGTAACAGCAAATCAACAACCTCGCTTAATAGGGATTTAAGCTTTTGAGTTGGTAATTGTCAACAATTTGATACGTAGAGATTAGATGTTACTAAAAATTATAAAAAAATATCCAGCTTTATTTTGGTCCGCGAACATTTTGTGAAAAATCATCTCAAAATTTTTCTAAATATTAGTTGCTTGATTCTTGGGCATCTTCAGACATTTGTAAAATCGTTAATAACGAGTGAGCAATTATATCAGTTCCATGAATTAATAGCTTATGAACAGTCGTAGGTATATATTACCTACTTGTATAGCTCTACGAATTTATTACCAGCATTAAAATCATACTGCTAGAATTTTTCATTATCAATATTATAGCCTAATTATATAGCTTGTAACGTTACATAAAATCGGTGAATCAAATTTTCGTCAAGTCCAGTTATGACAGCAGAAACTTAACTATTTTCAAAAAAACGTCGAGCAGTGTTACCGTCAATAAACGTCCTATACCCAGGTTTAGGCACGTCAACAATAAATCCTAATTTATTTTCGAAACCATCTTGGATATTTAATTTTTCTTTTTTCTACTGTCTTTTTTTTCTTCGTTACTTCGAGCTTGCCAATTTTATACGTCAATTTTGTACTCTACGTGTAACAAACATTCCAAACATCGAATTCATGTATGTAACGATGACATACCAAACTCTAAGTACTGATCACTAACAGACTTGCTAATCATTAAATAAATATTATTAATATATATAGACGGTGCTCCGCATAAATAGCAACGTTTAGCAGACGATCTACTTGTAAGAGTATTGCACACTTTGCCGTCACTCATACAAAAAAACCACTTGATATTTCACAACGACAATTTTTCTAACAACTGTAGTCTAATAAAATAATAGTTAATCGAACTGCTTTTTTATATTATTCGCAACTGCATTTATAACATCCGGATTTTCCCGTACGTATTCAATTATTATTGGCCTGCAAAATCGCGGAGAAGATGGGCAAGGATTCTTCCAAATGACAATGTTTACCAGTTTCTTTGTTTTTATACAGTAGTTGCAATGGGACAATTGATGTAAAAAAACATTCTTGTCCTATAAACTGCCATCACAGAATTTTTGTTTGTACATGGTATACCCTAAACTGCCATCGCAACCACTATTACAAATTAAAAGTAAATTTTTCAGAACTTCTCCTTGTAAGTTTTTAAGGACATCCATCTGTGCATCATGCAAGAAACAGTATGGTTAAGCAATAGCTGAACTTTTATTCCAGCTTTTACTTCTGATACTTTGACATCACACGTCGGATAAAAATTTATTTTTGATTTACGTACTTGCTTGTAAGACGGAAAATTTTAATTTTTTTTCTTTTAACAGGTGTTGCTCAGCTGTTTATACCTATTTTGAGGTAATTGTAATTCAACAACTAAAGAGAATGCTTCATCAAATGTAAATATGTTACATCCTTGCGTAACCTAGACAGATTCTTGCTATTACTGGCTTTTTTTGGACTACTAGTTGTCATATCTTTTAAGAGTTTTGCAGCGTCTATTTTCCATCTTCACCCAATTTCATTTGAGCTGCATATGCAAGTTCATCGGTACTTACTGTCTTCCGTAAACTTTGAGTTCTTCTTCGTTTGCTTTACTCAGACGAAGTAACACAATCTCCAGTTAGTCTACCAATTTTTGTAGTTATGTTTATATTATCTGTCTCAAATTTGACCAATTAATCTAGCCAACTTTCATTTTTTTCAAAAAATCTTGACTCTTGACTACAGCTACTTTTCCATCTTGCTTTAACTGTGAATATTGATGTTCGAACGGTGTTCTTAAAAGAATCAGATAAAGTATAATATGACTGGAGTTTCGTGGACATCAATTTTTCGATTATTAAATACACTTCTGATGCAGTGACATTCAGGATCCCTTTAATTGAATCGTAAATCTCCATCCTAGTAACTTTATTACGTAAAGTACTACCACCTGCGAAAAAGGAATAAATTATTAAACTTAAAAAAAAAGAGGTGCAAGTTTGCGCAGCTATTTTTTGTTTTGAATCATTCAAAATACATTAAATTACCACCCAGAAAGAGTAATGGCCGAACAATGCAGAACAACATAACTTTTAACTAATAAGATGTCATAATCGGACGAATCCAATTAATAAAATTAATAATAATGAACGTTTCACTAATTTACTGTACTTGTTAAACTATCATTTAAAATATTTTTTTCCATTACATTACCTTCAGAAGTTAATTCCATTTGATCCTATTAAAATTCTTTTTAAATTACAATTTATATAGAACTTTAAACACATGCATAGTTCAGTAACATGATAGCACTATCAACACGACTTAAACTAAGGTAGAACTACAACTACTATTATGGAGTAGGTCAGCATATCGATGAATTCATGAGCATGTTATTACCCTTATGGGTATACTTGAGCTAACCCAACAGAAACAAAACCCTAACTAGGTACTTTTTTCTTCGTCTTTGGCCTGCTTTTTCGGAATCAGCCGCACTGTGTGTCAGTGAAGCTTGAATACATGATAATCAAAGTGAAAGGAGTATGGTGTAATTGTCATGAATGCAGAGGCAGGCTGAAACATCGCACACGTAGGGAAAAAGACAAAGAGGAAGAAGTGCAACATCAGCAAGAAAAGCATGCTTGAGATATAGGTATATATACGCCGAAAGGGGATACGATTAAAATTGTATCCTGCAATCTTGCAGGATTTAATAATCTTGTTTTAGCAGAAAATTTTGTAAATAATTTTAACCAAGTACTTATTTAAGAATCATTGGTGGAAAAAATAGTTAAATGTGCATGAACAAATGAAGTAAAAATTTTTTATGGGCAGGAAAAGCCACATTCAGAGAAAAGGCTATTTTGGTAGAAGTTGAACAAATATTCTAGGAATTACAAATAAATGAATGTGATTACGGTATAAATATTATAAAGAAAAACAAGGGCAAAAATACGACCAGAGATAATAATATGAGGATGTTTACGATGTATAATAACGAAAAAGTTTTTGATGAGATACTAGTAAAATTGAAAAGCCAACGCAAACTATGAGTAAAAGGCGAAGACAGAATTATAATAGCTAGAAATCTAGATGATAGGATAGGATAGAAGCGAATAGAAACATCACTAATTTTTGTAGCCAAAGAAAATAAGAAGATAAAGTGCTAAACAGTAAAGGTAAAAAACTGGTAAAATTCTGCAAAAACTTAGGGTTAGTAACAAAGAATAGGTATACAAGGAGGTATTGGGACAGAAAGATAACCTATGTAATAGAAGGGGAGGGATCGGTCCTTGATTAAGTATTGGAGGTCAAGACGAAGGGCTATAGTGCTGTTATAACTTTAAAAGTGGTAACTTAAAGTGAGTCTTAACATCTATTGATAATCTTTAAAATCCCAGACTATATTGTTCAAGAAAAAAAGAAAGTAACAGAAGCTGGGGATTATAAGGAAATAATAATATAAAATAAAAGTAAAAAAAAATTAGTATCAAAACAGACTAGAAGAGATAGGAAGAAAATATTGGGAGCAAATAATGAACTAAGGTAATATAAATATTACAGAAAGATAGGACAGTGTACTTAAGGTAATTACACAGGTGACAGAGAAACTAAAAATGATAAAATTAAAAGAGTAAAAATGTTGCAAAATTGATGAACAGGTTAGCTCGAAGAATAGTCAAAAAAGAAAAGAGAGAGTACAAAAATTTGATTGAGGACTGAAAAAAAAGATTGAATGAAAGTTTTATACAATAAAGAATTGAAAAAGACGAAAAAACCAAAGCAAAGTAGCAAGAAGCCAATATTTAAGTAAGTTTTAAAAAGCGATTAAAAAATTTAAACTAAAAAAACAAGAGAATTGAAATGAATAAAGAGGCATAAGATAATCATTTTTACAAATTTGTTCAGGGGCAGAAATGCGGCATTTTATACGGAAAACGAAAAAAGGAGTGTAGAAAACAACAGCAAAGTCAGAAAGGTATTTGACAAGGATACATCGATCATTTAATTAAAATAAGACCTAGGTATGATCACAAACGAAAAAGCTGCATAAGATGACCTAATTGTGGGCAAATTTATGAAAAATCTGCCTATGTTTTGATTTGGATAAATAAATTACCAATCTTACCTAATGGGCTAGGAATAGAGACACAAATTATTAAAGGGTCAGGAAATAGCAAAAATCCATCTAATTTACTAGGCAGGAGAGAAGAAGGAGGTTAAAAACTACGGGAAAGTTGCTGTAATAAATGTAGGATACAAGATATTTGAATGATTTTTTCTTGTTTTTCACTCGAGATTTTATAATTCAAAATCTGAGCATTAAACGGCTCAACGATATCTAGAAAAATAATATTTTACAATGGTTTTGGTAACCATATCGACTGATTTCTATACTTTGATTGTGTTTTTAAAGAAATTTAATCGAATTATAATAAGGAAGTAAATTTATTTATTGAAGAAAAATGGTTTTGGTTGGACAAGATTTTGACGACAATTATAACTATAACGACTGATTTTTAAACTTTGATTGTGTATTTTAAAGAAATTGAATCAAATTATAATAAAGAAATTAATTAATTTACTGAAGAAAAAATAAAAAATCATATAAAGGGCGAACAAAAATTATAAATCGTAATGAAAAGTAACGGGTCATTACGAACAAAATTAATATTGTTAATCAACGAAACTGAGTTAAAATTTATGATTGACGTTACTTAAAAAGTTACGAATTAACAATGTATTAATTATACTTTAACCAACAGATGTAATTGGTAAGTAAAATGTACGAAAAAGCCATTAAATAATGTGCAAGGTCACTGCTGGGTAGGAAGCCGTTTCCAACAAAGCCGAGCGTGCCTGCCGACGACCACACAGTAAATAGGCCGAGGCCACCGCAATTCAAAAGCTTAATACCTCCTTCTAGCTAAGGCAGACGGGCGGAGGAGTTACACACACATTTACCCATAAGTACTGAATGTTTACCATTCACTAGAGCAAAAGAGAGATACTGATTCCGAGACGTGTGCGCGTAAATCCCCACTCAAACTCCCTAAGCTATGTTGAACGAAGAGTGCCGATGCTCATTAACTATCGCCTGTCTTGACTAGAATTAGCAATATTAGCAATAATTATCCTTGATAAAGCAAAAAATGAGTAGATTAGTGTAAAATATTAAACGGAATTTGAGCCGGCTTAAGACAAAAAAAAGAACAAGGGACCCTATTTTTGTACTTGAAAGTTTAATTAAAAATAAACTATGGGACGGGGGCAATAAAATATACGCTGTGTTTGTAGACTTTGAAACAATATTTGATATAATCCATACATAAATTTTCTAGGTGAAATTAAATAGAATAGGACTATGTGAAAAAAGGTTAAAAATGTTTGAGAGAATTTATAAATGCACAAAAAATCAGATAATTACGGGCTAGGGACTAATAAATTTTTTTTTATACAGTAAAAGGAACGAGGGAAAAGTACCCATGAAGCCCGGTATTCTTTAATTTACTTTTAGAGGATATATATGATAAGTGGATCAAGAATAGAACAGGAGGCGATGTATTAGAAAAACTAAAAATCTACTGTAATAAATTTGCTGATGACGTTGTGTTATTTGTGGATCATTCGAAAGACACCAAACAAATGCTAAAAGACTTATATAAACATGGTAAAAAAAAAGTCTATATGTAAACATTAAAAAAAACAAAATTCTTTTTTTTTAGAGATTGAGAAGGGATAGGAAAAGTTTGGTTTGACTTAAAGGGGAGATATTGAAGGTTGCTGATGAGTATAAATATCTAGATGTGTGGTTTTCAACAAATAATGGCTTCTCGTAGTGCGCGAGAAGAACGACAGGTGGGTTGCAAAGGTCAGGCAACGCAGCTTAGGTCTTAAGAAAAAGAGCAAAAAGCAACAGTTTGAATCAAAGATTATTTTTCATGTATTCAATAAAAAAATTCGGTTGCTCATACGGAGCAGAGACTTGAAGAAAAAAAAGGAAAGAAGAAATCGAAAAAATAGAAGGCAAATTTACCGAAAAGATGTTGGTTTGATTGTAAAAACACCAGTATATTTATGTAGAAAATAGAGACAGTAAGAGTTGGCATACAAGTAAACATAAGCAACAGGGCAGAATATCACTTTTTGTACATTTTCAAAATGGACATGATCGGGTGACCACAGGTATGTTTGATGGAAGAATTAAGGGGCATATTCAATACAGATCTGACGAAATGAGGCAAAGAGGTTAAAGTGAAATATGAACAAGTAGGAGATAGAAAAATGATAGGACTTTTAAAAAATGAACCAAGGAAAATAAACTTTTATATGGGGGACAGAGACTTCAATCAATCATGAAATACAGATGAAATGTAAAGTAATTGATAACTCTTACTTTTGTAAATTGTATAAAGAAATAAAAGAAAAACCAAATAGTATAAAAGTATTGGAAAATGAAAACTTTGCATGTAATTTGAAAGAGCAATGGTGTATTTTGAGATATGAAAGTGTAAGAAGGAAGAAGCCAAGAGGCTTAAAAAGATAGACTTTAAGCTCTTCAATAAAAAATGGCATATATCACATATTGTTATGTAAAGAGGCAAGGTCAGTGATACGAAATAAAATAATTAGATCGGTCAGAAATATAGGAATAAAAGATAATGAAGGGATGAGCAGAAGAAAGCTACGAAAGATATTACACGAAACTTCAAAATGATTTATGTAAATATATAAAATTTTTCGAAAGTATAGGTAAATGAGGGGCCGCAGAGCGATGTTTTAACGTTGAATGGCATGTTTTACGTTATGAATTCAAATATAACGTGGATGTAAAAAGTAATTCTTACATGGTTCTATGTTAATATGTAATAGAGATTAACGTTGAACTCATTTGTAATGATTTTCTTTCAGATAATATTGTAGATACTATAAGCAATAATTCAAGGGGAAATTCAATTTAAGTATTCTTGATACAAGAAAATAAAATGTAAAAGTATGTAATAATCTGTACAGAAAATAAGTAAATGAATAAATAAATATTCTTCTTTCGCCAATATTAAGTGGGAAATTTGGAAATGTTATCGTCTAATTTACGCATATTTATGATTGATTTGAAAATTTCTAGAAAAAAGCCATTGATTTTTTCTACAATAATGATGATTCTATGAATATTCTAATATGTATCAATCTTAAGTTTTGATACTGATTGGATAATTAATTAGTGAAAATTACTTGTGTCAATTTGTTAACTTATCGTTTTTCTTTTTTTATGTGTACGCATTTATTTATTCAAGAATAAATTCTTGTATTGGATATTACGACATAAGAATATTTTTAAAATATGGAGGTTGGCACGCGGAACGTCTAGAGGGCTAGCATATGTATACATAAATGTTTGTATGTATGTATATATATTCCCACTTACGCCGAGTACAGCTGGGCCAGGGGGGCTACGAAAGCAACGAACAAGTGTGTACACGGGTGAGTCGCTGCGCGCTGGAGCATAAACTGCCAAAAACAGCTTACCGCGCATGTGTAGATCTCGCTTACTTAGGCGCGTACGTTACATCTGGCCGGAATCTAATGCCTGACCGCTCCATCATAGGATTTCTCTTTTAAAGGTTTTGAGGGTGAGGAGGGGGTATCTTATTATGGCCAACGTTATGGTTTTTTCTTTATTGACCCCCAGTGCCTAGGCGTCCCAGAATAAGCTACGCTTCGGAAACCTATCTGATGATACTTTTCTTCGTCCAAAAAATTTGAGGTAAAAAGATAATTTTTTTCTGTATGTATGCAGGTACGTTAAGGTAGCCTATTCCTTCCTAAATTTGTCGAAACCTTCGTGTGCAGTTTTTGAAAATATATACGCATTTTCGATCATCATTTGCTGGGTTATGGGACCTGTCGATCCATATTTTTTTTTTTTTTAAGTACACATGGAAACTTTTGAAATCACAATTATTTAGCAATTTGCCTGTTTTTGTCATTTAATGACTAACAGAAGAAAAGTTTTACTATTATAACTTTTTCTAGTGTCTTATAAGTCTTAAGAGATGTCTACTATATTGTGTCTCAGTCTATTTCAAAAAGGTTTACGATGGGGTTTTAGCAGATATGTATCAAGCTCTCTGACTCATTCCTGACATAAAGTTGGTAACGATATGGCAGTGGACTCATGTTAGTCCTTCGTGAGCCGTGCTCTTTGGCAGTTAAACCATTCAGGTGGAGTTCTCATTGTGAAATAGCAAATAGGAAAACCCAAGAAGCAGTTAAAAAGAATTGTTGAAGTTTTATATGTATAAAATAAGGTAAATAAATTAAAAGGCCGTAGTGATGACTTTTTCTCTCTCGTCCCGTTTATTAAGTTTTCTTGATACCTTTCTCGAACCTGCCCTTGGTGCAACTAAGGTGTCCCTGCCTTTCGGCCATTATTGTATTAATTGTACGTAGAGCTGAGTCCCACCTGGCGTACAATAACTTCAGTTAGTTCGTAATCGTGAATTACCATTTTGGTAATTGACGATGAAAAATTGCAATAGTTGATTATCACGATGTTAATTAATGATTAAAATTTCAATATGTAATTTTGTTAATTGTCAATTATTATTAACTGAAAATAAATTATTTTTTTGCAAACAATATGTGAAATCAAGCTTTCTGTACCTGGAAAAGTGCCTAGGTGATTAGTTTTTTATTTTCGTGTAAATTGGAGAAATTGAAAACTCTGACAATCTTTATAACATAAGAAGCTATAAATCAATTTTTTTCTTTAATTAACAATTTTGATCACGTTTAAAACTAAAAGTTCTAGATATTTTACCGTGATTACTTTCAATTTCTGTAGAATAAGTATTGTGCGTCGTACAATGGGCCAGAACTAGTTAAAGAGCTCGCAAAATAAATTTTTTTTTTTCTAGAACTGTTTTAACGTACAATAGTTCTTCTAGAATGGTTAAGTAATAAGGAAAGATATTATTTCTTCTAAAAAAGTGTATGTGAAGCTAATGTTTAGTAGGAATTCTGAAGAAAATTAATAAATAAAATAAACATAAATTATTGCTTATTTGGTATTTGCCATTAAGTTAGATTTTTTCTCATTAATTTATAACATATAGTACATACTATTTTATCACTAAAATTAAAATATGTACCTTTTTATAAGTAAGTTATGATAATATGAAGCTGATTTTTTACTTCGAATAACTAAAACTTACAACTTATAATGACAGAACTAAATTCGGCTCCATTCGGCTGGGGTAGATTTTGTAAAATTTTAAAGTTTTTCATTAAAAAAAATCCAATTTGTTTCAACTGCCCTCGATCGCACTTTTTCTTCATATTTACAATTATATACAATTACGTGTGCTTATACGTTAATACGTTCATTTAATGAAAATTATGAATGTAAATAAGATTGATTATCAAGATTTCTTATCATCATAATAAATATTCCTTTCATTCATATTTATATTTGTATAGCCTTGCAAAAGCTTTACTTATCGTCTTTTGTATATTAGTTTGAAGAACAAGAACTTTGCGTCTAAGTTTATTGCTATAAATACAGCACATGATGTAAAACCTCAAAAATTTAGAGTACATGCTTTTGTTACCACCAAGTTTCTAGTAAATAATAAAATTTGGTGGTAAATGTCACCTTCTGTACATACAGAACTTTTGCATGGAGAAGATATTATTAGCTATGGAATATTATCAGGAGGTATGTTACCAATCAACTCAATTTTTCTTTTTGAATTGCTTAATGTTAGTGGTTATGCAAAAAATTAGAATTATTTACTTATTTCTTTCTTTATTCATTAAGAAGCAGGGCAAATATCAGAAAAGGCATTAGAGCATTACAACAAAAATTTAAGTCCGACAAAAGTAATTTCGCTAGGAGGAATTTAAAAAAGCAAAATTTACAAGATATTTTCCAAAGATTTTTTTAAATACCTGATCCGCTTATTTTCCACTTAAGATTGTACAACGAAACTAAAAATAAAACCATTAGTTTACCTACAAATGTAAAAAACTCACTAAAATGCCCATCCACATAACAAAAATGATTAAATATATTCAAACAATAGAATTTCCTTAAACAATCTTTTCTTTTTTACATAATTTTCTACAATTCTGACACAATAAAGATTGCCATATTTAATTAAATCATATTTTTATTGTATTTTTTTATAAATAGTTCTTAAAATTAATTGATTTATGAAATCAATTTGACTAATGCGCTGATAGAATTAATAAAAAAATAAGTAATTTGCGCTGTTTCACTAGTTTAGGCCCATTGTACGTCGTATGAAGGTAACTCATTCATAACACAATTACGGTATATTTATTTTCCTACCTCGGGCACTTTTGCAACCCTGGTGCACCCTTGGTAGGAAAAGTAGGACTTGCCACTCATGTGCATCTGACCAGAGCGATCTCAACGGACTCTCGGGTGTTGCTTTGCATGCGCCCTTAGGCCCAAGGACCGCTCCGAAGAGATGCAAATTTGTGACAAAAACTCCTTTTCTTATTTGCATCATCTCCATTATTCCCCTTAGCTCATTCAAACATACAATCGTTTATCCAAATTAAATGAATTGACTTTGTGATAATGAAAATACTGCTCTTATCGAACCCAGGTTAATAATGATTAAATCGTACCCACTTACAAAATTAATTTATTAAATACTTAAGGTAGTACAGTCTTATATCGATTGACCTACCAGACACTAATGAAAATGTAAACATACGTTATTGTTTATGCAAAAATATATCAGTTTAAATTTTGTGGACTTTGGATACGGTAAAAAAAGTTATGGACGTTTTAAATTTTAAGGAATTAGCACGCATTCTCATGGGATATTACATTAAAAGCTGCATTGTACAAAAACTACCTACAAAATCTTGATGAACATCGATGGAGCATAGCTTGAAAACCTTAGAAATATTTTGCAGCTCCGAAAACATTGATTGGGTGCACGTGAAAGCTGATAGTAGTTAATATCGGTCTGAAATTGATGCTTTTCAGCTACTTTGTAGAATATATAGGTATACTCTGCTTGGCATTCAAAAGAGGTTAGGCGAGTCTGCACTCATTTGACTTTGACAGTATCGACAGTACTACCTTGACACGTACAATAAATAACGTGGTAAATTCAGCCTCGAAGTAAATAAGCATTAAATCATTTAGAAGTTTCAGTTCTCAACTGTATTAACAAAAACACAATTTAGGCTTGATAAGATTCACGTTAACAGCATGCAAATGCTGAACCGTACCAACTTACCTCGGTTGCAGATTTTTATTTATGCCCTAAAAATTCATCCAAATATATTTCCCTATAACGTATATCGCTTGATTTATTTAAAATGAATAGCGCTCAGATCTTTTTTTTGAGAAATTCGATGAATAACAATAGCACTTTTTAGCTAATGAAATTATTGGAAAAAATATATATATATATGTATACAGACGCCTAAGCAATCAGCAGGTCTGTCTGCTATTTGGTTAACTCTGCATGTATACCTATATGCATCGTTTTTTTTAAAACTCTTTCATCCAAAAAGTACTACTGCTAATCATTGAATTCCTTGATAGAAGCACTAGAGTGCCCTTCGTTTTTAATAAGCAAAGCGCTACCTTAAGGGAAAATTCATTCGGAAGTACTTTCAGGGCGTATAATAAAAATTTGCACTCCACGTAAGCCACTACAGTAGAGCATGTGCATGCACTGAAGGTGGCTTATGCGTGATGTATAGGCTTTGTAATAAAATGATTCTTAAAGTCTATTAATAATACTTAATGACAAAATAGTTGGTTCCATAAATAAAAAAGGTATGTCGCTGATTAAAAAATTTTTTACTACAATGTTGTCTAAAAAAACAAAGTCAATGAAGGACAAAAAACTTTTTTGTTTTTCATTCGAACTTAATTTTTAAAAGCTTGTTTTATTCATTAAATGGTTTGAGGTCGAGTCAACGTGAAAAACGTTTCAAAATATTTTACAAGTAAAAAGATATGTGATATTGTTTACATAAGCAGGTCAAGAAATCGTGTAAAAGTTTACTTGTTCGTATAAACAATATTACGTAACTATTAACTTGTTAGATATTTAAAAAAATTACTTTTCACTTATACTATTACACTATTCAAGTTAATCCAATAACCATGTGTTGATTTGAGACTTGAGAAAATTATGTAGTTTATTTCATATGGTTTTCTGATGTGTTTTTTTTAACACAGATAAACGTGCAAGAGCATTTTTCGGGCCAAAGTCTAATTCATAGGATTCTGGTCCCGCAACTTTACCAGCATCCTAGTTTTGAATACAACTTTTAACATCTCTGAAAAATGCATGAAAATGTTGGTTACATCAATACCTTTAAGATTCCATGCTGCAGAATAAATGAAAAAGCCGTATGTATCTTCCACGTGTCATCAAAAGTGGAAATCCTCGAGTGAAACATGAGCCCGTAACGTTAATTTAGCACGTTTTTTTTGTAACTCGAACAAAAAGTCCTTTGTTGTGTCTTGATTTCTGTTGTAACTTGAGCAGAAAAACATTCTTGATTACTTAAAAAAATTTTTAGATCGAAATCTCCTTACTCGGCGATATAATCGACGTAGACATGGGATAGACCGTTTTTTATAGAATGACCTATCTAAATATAAATCAAATATTACATAGATGTACATTCAAGACGTTAAGCAGCACCGCTGATGGGTGCTCTGTATTTGAAGATTTAGAAGCTAGGACTTTGCATACGTTTATAGTACTCTTTACTCTTCGTAAATTATTTCCAAGAATAAGTATTATACGTACTGCAGATACGTTGAATTCTAACCTGTATTAAAATTTGTTTGGTTTTTACTAATACAATCAGTCATTCATTTTAGAACAAACCTGGACTACAAAATAATTATCATTTTATGTATGGTATTATGATTTATAGGTGCAATTAACAATTAGAGTTTTAATAACAAATAGTCGAGTTGTTTGTAAAAGGAATTATTCATAAAACTTTCAGGGTTTATTAATATTAGAATAAATGATAATCAATATTGTGGTAATTAACAGTTAACAACTGTATACGGTAAATTACCAAAGCAGTAATTTATAATTAAAAACTTGAATCTTGAATCATTTATAGTGTGATTACTATTCTTGCAACCCTTGTTCTGCGGTACCAAGTACTTGGTCTAGAATCATTGCCAGATCACCTATTCAGAACGCTATAAGTCTTTTGTATTGTATAATTTTGCGGGTATTTCATCTTACTCTGCTGCTTTGTTTCTTCTCATTCCTTTAAGCATCTCCAGGACTTCGTCCCCTGTGATCCTTGCATTAAAGCTCTTATCCAATCCCTCATCCTCTTCTAGCGTCAACCCAATGTCTAACTCACTATCTGCTCCCATACTTTTCTTTCTTAGTCGTGTTGTATCCTCTTTTCCTAAAATATTTCTGAAATGACCTAGCCAGTTCTTTTTACAATATTTGCTCCCTTTTTTTTTCTTTGGTCTCAATTGTCCGCAAACTTTCAAAAACTCCGTCATTCCCTTACTTTCTTCCACTCTCTTCCACTTTTCATCCCTTTCCTCCTCGTCACATCTTTTTCTGGTTCCTTTTCATCTTTTCCTCTACTTTTAGAATCTCATTGTCCTCCTCCCGCTTTGAGCTTGCCCATTTTTTAATCGCTGCGCATACTTTTTTCTTTTGTGTTCTAACATCTTCGTCGCATTTTATTGTCAATTCTCTGCCTGTTCTTTTAATCATCTTGAGTTCTTTGCTCACCTCCCAAATATGTTTTGTAAGTACATTACATCTTGCTTTCATATCCATGCCCTTTGTATTTAAATCCTTTTTCGTTTTCCCCATTTCACTGTTTTACTAGCTACTTTTACTCTCCACTTACTTTCATGAAAATCTATTATCTGTTATATTTCTAGTTTCTACCTATTCCTCCCCCTTTTGATTTTTTCCTGCTATGCTTAACTCTACTGAAGGTGATGTAATTCCGTCCTCAGAGTAATTTTTAATTCATTTAAGATACTACCTTCTTCGTTTTCCAATTTAAGTACCAGATTGAGAACTGAGTTGTCATTATCGCCTATAAAAAAGTACATCTTGTATCAATTCCCTTCCGTTACTCCGTTTCTAATACTTAAGGCAGAAAATCCGTCGTCACTAACAAATCAAACTGGTCTTGAATTTGATATATGTTATACATTAAATTATTCATGTTGATAAAATTTTTTTTTAAGTTAGGGTATCGCGACTAGTTTTTAAGATAATTTAGTTTAAATTATCGTCTTTTAACATTAGTTGTAGGAGAATACACCGATAGCAGTTTTAAAGAAATACGTAACGAATCGAACTATTTGTATAAAAAATACTTTACGAATCTCCAAAATTTCTGCTTTACTGTAGTTCTTTCGAATAATGGTATTATGCTACTAAATAAAAGTCAGTTTATTGCTTATTACTATTACCATTACAAAAGCATACTGCCATAACCTATAAGACTGTCATAAAACAGTAAATGATGCGTGCACTTCTTCGACTACCTAAGTCCAGGGATTTTCTACCTCAAACACGATTCGTTGCAAAAATTCAGCAGTTTTTAGCCGTCTCTATTAACAGTTGTATCGGAGAATTTTCTGCTTCCTTCTGTGTCGCCTTTAACATTTACCTGCCATTCTCCGATTCTTGCATTCAAATCACCTATAAACAGTACTGATTCTTCTTTATTTATGCATTTATTTACAATTCCCTGGAGTTTTTCAAGCATAATTTCTATCATTACATTAATATATACGCTAATGACATGTGATTTTTCTATCATGTTTTAATTTCCTGTTAAGTTTATCCTCCCACTTGTTTTTATTACATTTTTCCACTCACGTTTCCAGTAATACTATATACGTCAAACTTATCAAGATAATTTTTTACCTCCTTGTTTTTTCTAATATCTGCTATGTTCCACGAAATGAATTTCAACTCATTTTTTTCCCCTACATAAACTGCTCCTTTTCTATCGAAAAAGCCGTCTTTTTACTCTTTCTTTTTTTCTGTACTAAATCTCCCTATATTTCATATACTGCCCACCATTGATCTCTGATCTTAAAATTAAGATACTTCACACGAACCTGGGATTCTTTTTTTTTTTTTTCTTCCGTCGCCCTCTCTTTAATACACTCACTGATTTTTTTTTCTCTTTACGTGAGGTCGTCTCCTAACCATAAATTTAACCCTTTAAGATTCCCCTTGTTTCGCATTATTTCTACTTGATTTTTCAATGAGTTTAGTTCGACCAATGGACTTCCTTAAACTGCTCTTGTTCTAATTATGTGCGCCTTTACAGCTAATCTATAGTACAAAATTTCTTTTAATTTATTTATTGTACCTCTTCCGACCGTTCATATTCCTCTTACAAAAATGTTATTTTTCCTTCTCTCTCTCTTTTTTCTCGTATTTTAACGCACTTTCACTAAAACCTCACAGTATCAGTGTTGTATTTACATCACTCGTACCGTTTACATAAAATCTATCATTTTCCGGCCGATCAAACGCTTTTTCTTTGCTAGCAATTATTTTTATGTTTGTTCTGTTTGGCGTTTTAGTATTTACATTTTCAGTGTCGTTGCTATTCACAGAGTTTGCACTCTCTACTCTACTTTTTTCTGAGTTTGTTTCCTGTTTAGTAATCTCCTGTATATCATTAATTTGATTTGCTACTCTTTTAATTAGTTTCTACCTATGAGTGTTTTCAATTTCTAGTCGCCTATCAACTCTTCCAAGCTCCTCTAGTCACTCTTTATTTTTTCGTATTTCTTTTTTTAATTACGTTTGCTGTATAGCTCCCTTTCATTTCTAGCTTGCATTTTTTTTGCTGCTTTAATTCTAATTTTAATTATTAAATAATTTCCTGCTTCACCCTATGGTCTTTAAAGTCTACTGCGCTACTTACATCGTTCTCCGATTTCTCTCGCCTGATGGCATTACCTCTTACCGGCATGCCGTTGTTATCGTCGTTTCTGTTGGTGCTGCTGCTGTCGCCTCTGTCATCGTTTACGCGGCTACTATTATCGCCGTTGCTGATGTCGACGTCGGCGTCTTTTTCCTGTCTTCTCTGTGTCGTAGCCATCTGGTGTTCAATGTCTGTACAAGCTTTAACTTCTGTCGTTACTAGCGCTTGCTCCTCTGTCACATCTGCCTGTTTTATCTTTGGGTCCGAGTCAACCTTCCTTATCCCTGTCATCTATGTTATCGATATTGTCTTTGTTCTGCTACCGTTGTCGTTTGACTGTTTTTCCCTGTTGGAACAAATCATGCCCATTGTTTTTTCTAAGCTTCTATCTGTCCGTCGTCCGTCTGGTACTGATATATCTCCTTTTCTATGGCTCTCTTTTTGTACCTTTTATCGCTAGTCTACTTGTTTTCTCTTTTGACGCTGTTTATCTCGATTTTCGCAGACCTCTTAACTCTCTCTTTAGTTTCCCTCTAGCATTTTTTTCCTGATTTTCCTGCTTGTATTCTCATCGTCTGATTTGAGTAACACCTCTACAATCCCTGATATTTGCGGGAACAGCTCCCTTCTGGCCGATGCGCCTGCTTTGGAGTATTTTCCCTGTCTTTCTGCCTCGGACTTACCAAGCTCTGCTGCTGCTTTATTTTTTACTCATTTCGGCCAATCTCTTTTTTTATTTCTATGACTCCTTTATTGCCTTCTTAATTTTTCTCCTCCGTGTTTGGCTGGCTATCTTTCTCTCGCTCGTGGTCCGCCATAGTATTTCCGGCTCGAACTAACCTCCGAAACCCCTTTTTTTTTCTTTTCTTTATATCTCGAAATTTTACGAATATTGGCACTAGCTATCACTTTCTTGTCTCTCTAGCTCCACCAACTTTACTTTTAATTAAAATTTTTGATTATTTGAGCCCTCAGCAAATGTAAAAGACTCGCTTTAACTCTAGTATGAATATATAAGCACATGTACATATTTACTAGCTGGACTTTGCCCGCGCGCCTACCCTCCAATTAAAAATAATAATTTTTAGTATTTCTATAAAAAAGATATTGTATCCCAGTTATCCGTTTCTTTTTGAATTACAATACAAATTGAACAACTTTGTAATGGTGTGCCAAAAAATACATACTTTTGTATTGTCTTCTTGAAATGATTAACTCATGATCTAATTTTATTTTACATAGAACAAAAAATTCATTTTCTTACAACAAAAAATCTTAAATAATGTGTTAAGACTTTATACGATTCGTTAATCGCATTCAAAACATTTAAAAATTTTTTAATGATTTTTCGATAAAATTTTGACTGTCATTGGATCAAAACTTCTTATAGGTGATATTACTGCTTATAGGTTATCTGTTACAAGTTATTTATTTCATAATGAACATACGCGCTGTATCATTAGCCTGCATCTTATTTGTTATAAATTATTAATGTATCAAATGTACTGTAAGATAATTTTCTACTGTAGACTTTTTCTTATAGTCTTATGAAATACTGTCCTGTTATTGATGGAAGTTTTTTTTTTTTTTTTTTTTTTTTTTTTTTTTTTTTTTTTTTTTTTTTTTTTTTTGTTTTTTTTTTTCTTTTTTCTTTTTTTTTTTTCTTCTTTTCTTTGTTTTTGTTTTTTTCTTTTTTTTTTTTTTTCACAGAGTCGTGGCTGCTACCGTTGCCAACAGTTTTTTCAGTCTGTGGACTATATTTTTATTTCGTCGGACGTTATTTACTTTCTCACACATAATTCCATATAATCAGTCCTAAATAGCCCAGAAAAAAGACTCATACAAATCGATTATCGGAAATTTCTCACACTAAAATAGTAGAATATTCCAAATATATATTTTTTTTATAGTATTTTCTACCCGTACACTAACTCATCTTCATTTTTACGAGCACTCTACCATGTTGTATAGAGGGCATTGATCGTAACAATAACTATAACCCTCTTTTACCCTAAAGTACCCGTCGTTGTGCACAACCCCTGTTTTATCTTCCCCCTAACTAGTTTTTTCTCTCTCTCTCTTTCCACTCCTAGGTGGTGATACTAACCCAACTAATCATGTAACTACCCATGGTGCCCACAAAGTCCACCCCCGGGTTGCCCTGTAGTGCAGAACCTTTTTCCACCCCTGCATTCCACACTTCCCCACCTTATCTTGCACCTACCCGAGGCGCCCACAGAGCCTACCTCCAGGTCACCCTGAAGTGTAGAACTAGCAGCGAGACTTGCAAACAAATTCCAGCCGGAAACAACTCCGAAAATTTTTCCGATTTGACCCGATCAGGAATCGAATTCGCGCCCCACTTGAGCAGTCGTACCTCAGACTAGAACCTTAGACAACTTAGCTACGACTGCTCCTCTAGAATATACGAAATATTTATTTATTCGTGAATATTTGACGTTTCGTAAACAATTCTATAAATACATTTTTGGCAGCTCCATAAACTCTTACGTTTCTCCTTAATTCGTCGATCTAGTCCTTCAAAATATTAAGATAGAGGCTCTTCGTCCGTTGAACATCGATTTCAATTGTGTTTATTAAATAAAAATGCGTTGTATAAGCGTTGCACTCATGTGTGTGCATAAAGACCAAGTGTAGTTAGTTCTAACATCCATAGCAAGTAGAATAATTTCTTTAAATTTACATGTAAAGTAGAGACAAACAATGCTGTGCATTTTTTAGACATCATCCTTACACGTGGAAACCCACAAATTAACACAGTGGTTTGTTAAACCCACCACGTGCAATATTTTAATAAATTATTATTATTTTAACCATCTGTTATCGTCAAAAATCGATATCAGTTATAATCCTGTTTCCTAAGCCATTCTTTTGTCGGAAGACCGTAAACATTAAAAAAACATTAAAAAAAATAAACAATTTTTACGTAAAAATTACTGTTCACGGCTATTTATTAATCAATTCCTTCAAACTAGACTTAGATAAATAACAGCAGTAGTAATAAAAATACTCAAAATTACAACTATAACAGGTTGAAAATTTTCATTTCATATAACGAACTGGTCTGCACAACTTGCTGAAGAACTTTGAAAAATTTAATTTACTATTTTAACAATACATTAAATAATGTATTTATCCTAGGCATATAATTATATTCTATCAAACAAACATCGTTCATCACTTTAGTGCGATTCTTGCCTAGCTAAATTCGCAGGTGAGACAAAGAGCTTTAAGAAAACGTCTTATTGAACATAAAAACATAAAGAAAGACAACTTAGTTTTTACCTTACGTTAGAGAATTTATCAACGCATTCAAAAAAAATTTCTAGAACTATCAATATCAGAAAAGTTACACATCAACTCTAACACACAAGCAGTTGATAGATAAGAAGATTCTTCATTTCTGAAAAATCTGTCATGTGTGAGTTATGAAACAGCTTTTTACGATCGCATGATCAACGTTTACATTCGTTTTCTTGTTTCGTAATGGTAATAATAAGTGCCATGTATGAAGGGAGTTATTGGGTTCAAATAAATAAAGCAGATATTACTTTATTGTTATGACGATGTATTTATGAATGTAAGTATAGAAGAAACAATATAGGGGGAGCCGAATACATTAAAGTGGCACAGACAAAGACTTGCAATGCTCTGTGCGATATTATTAAAATAGCGATAGCTAAGCTATCCCATTATTTCATTACAAAGTAGATGCCCCCGTCTCACGCGTTACATCACATTCCTCCCGTTTTAAAAAAATGCTTCTTCTCACTTACGGAGGTGCTCTGATCTTTGTGGCTTACTTTTTTCCGGCTGAATGTTAATCATCTGGTCGATGGATCTTTCCCAGAGCCATTTGTACTCCAAAAAGTATAAGTAGAAGATATACCACATTTCGTGATTTCGTTCTTCACTTTTTTTCTATAACAAGCACTATAATTACTTATCCGTGATTACGAAGACGCCCTCTCGAAAAATATAATTCGCAAAAACCCCTACTTTTCATTGTTTAAAGTTTATTTTTCTTATACTTTGTTTTCCATACTATGACGTTTAAATCAATATATACACACAGACTCTCATACAGACACAAATCTTACCAGAGTAGTGTATTTTGACTCTAATGTTTATAAAATATATTTATAACGTTTTATCTCGGCATATGATTTTTTAAACATAATACAGCTTCATCTATGACAAAGCGAAAATCTAATATTTATGTGTAACACTATTTTTGCAAATTATTAATTTTATTACTTATTTCTTCAACAAAATTGCAAATGTTGTAATATTTTGTAACGAATGAACAAAGTTTCAGCCAAGATTTCATATAAAGAAAAACAAAAAATCTCTATAAAATATATACCAGCAAATAAAAAGCGAGTCAATTTTTATCCTTATATTGATACGAATAAATAAATTATAAATATAAAAATTTTATTTTAAAAAGAATAATCTAATGAAATATACATTTAATTATTTATAAGTAAGGTAGTTGACCCAATTGCTGATAACTTAAGAAGCTACCTGTTATTCAATTAAAAATACATATCGTTTTAAACAGTTATATTATGATTATAACAATTTAATGAAGTAATTAAGACCATATTTTATCAATTGAGGTGTATAAATTGTCCGGTTGAACGTGATTTTTTTTTTAATTCAACATTAATCACTAGGTAGTTACAAGACCCAATTTTCGATAACCGTTCTTAGAGCTGCCCCAATTCCCGATAACTGCAAGACCCAATTCCTGATAGCTTTCATAATGTAAATTTCAGCAAGTGAGCGCATATCAGCACTTTTATGTTAACTATTCATTTCTTATTATATATTTCCAACCATATAATCACGAATAAGTTTAGTTACTGGTCGTACATCGTATAATGTATAAGGAAAATTTTGAGCTTCGAATTTTAGGTTATGGTCACGTAACTGATACATACACTAATAATATGAACAATTTGATCTTTTTGATTAAATAGTTTATGGAGATACAAAATCGTTTGAATAAAAAATTGCTTTGTAAGAGTTTATGTACAATAATAAATAATTATTATCAAAGTTAAATGATTGTCAGGAATTGAGTAAAGCTGTTGAAGTACGACCCAGTTAGCTGATAATCAAATTAAATAAACATCAAATAAAAAAATTGTATTCTACTTTTTTAGACTTGCCAATCTGAGCCAATTATTGATCCTGTATGTCTTATACAACAAAAAAACCTTCTATATTATGTTATTTATCCTAGACTTTATAATATCATCTTATCTCAATAGTTAAGCAAACGGTAGAATCTCCGACTTCGACTTAACTTTTATATTTTTTTGACATATACTATCAAATAACATACTTCATATCGCTTAAAAATCTGTAATGATACTTATTTTGTTATGGGGCACCCTTTTTACACTTAATTACAGGCCAATATTCATATAAACTCCAATTAAAGCGGAAATTATCAGGAATTGGGTACCTATCGGGAAGTGGGTCAACTACTTTATCAATCACAATATTATATCCAAACTTATTTATAAATACAATTATGATATTTTTGCTGTTTATTCATACATTTGAAACTACATCAAACAAAATTTAAGATTTACGCCTCAAAAATCTGTAGAATAAAGCTCAAGACATGATAATAAAATTGCATTCTAATATTGCATTAAAATATAATAATTCATTTTTGATTTTATTGTAATTTTAGCTGTGTCTATAGTCTTACAAAATGTTAAGCTTGCCTTTGACTCGGAAAAATTCTACACTGAGAGATTTGGAGGGGCTGCTCTAATAACTGGAGATACAGCACCACCAACAGAGGTGGCGTTGATTTTATTGCAGTGGGACTCACTCCTTGCCAAACTGGAGGCTAATTTCTTCCGACTAGGAGCACTAAGTCATCAACTCAAGTATTCTTGAGGCTATTTTTCTACAGTATACTAGAAGAGCTGTCCCTCAGCTCTTTGTAAGAGCCGCTTACTAGTTAGGAAAATGGTTCGTATTTCAGTCTGAAAGAAGCAACCGGATGACTCTTAGTGTATAAGTTCCTGAGAAAATGTGACGGCTTTTTTGTTTAGTACCTCATAAACCCCAAATTGACGGAATCAAAGAAAAAGGGTGGGGGTCAAAATTAAAAGAAACATTGTTTAGTAACCAAATAGAAATCCGGTAGCATTGAAGTACGCGCACTGACTATTGTTTAAAAAAATTGTTATCCGAAACGTACGGACGGCTTGCGTGAATGGATTTTTTTATTTAAAAACAAATAGTTTAGCAACTGGTTGCATCTTGAGAAAAATTCTTGTTTTTATTCAAAAATGCTGTAAAAAAATTGTCTTCTGTTTCTGCTGGACGGTTTCTAAGAAAGTAAAGGTTAAACTGGCGTAAATTATCGATTCATCACTCGCTTTTTTTAAAAATCATACGAAAATTGTTAAAATTGTGGAAAACGGATGACGTTTTTTATACACGTTCTCACATGGTCTAACTGTGGTATGCATCAATGTCATCCGTTTTTATCACTTGATATGCCATTTTCCAGCCTCTAAAGTGGTTGATATTATTGTATGCTATCCACATGCCAGTTATATTTTGCAATAAAATTCGTTTTATATCTAAATAAAAAAATTTTTTGGCTATTTCATCAGATAAATTAAGTAGTTAATAAATAATATTGTGATACAGTTAAGTTGTATTTTTTTAGCGAATTTTAAAAATTAGCACTTCAAATAAAGGGTTGCAAATAATAATACGCGTTGCACTTGAAATCCGCCCACTTATACTTACAAACTGATTATCCTGACCGCCTAGTTTTGTGCAATATAATTTATAAAATTAAGGTTAGAATTGTTTCCGATGGCATACGGATAGCGTTCAACATTATCAATCGCTTTAGGGGTTAAAAGATGCAGTTAAAAGTTATGATAACGGATAACATAATTAGATATCATTGTTGGACCCTCTGAGAACATGTATAAAATAACGTCATACGTGATTAACAATTTTGACAATTTTTTTATAATTTTCGATAAAAACGAGTGAAAAATCGAAAAATTTCGCCACTTTAACCTTAAATTTCTTAAAAACCGTTCAGCAGAAACGGATAACAATTTTTTTACAGCATTTCTAAACAAATACAGAGATTTTTTCAAAGGTGCAAACGGTTGCTACAGATAATTTTCTTTAATTTTGACACCCACCCTCTTTCTCTGATTCCGTTCATTTTGGGGTTATGAGGTACTCAACAAAATAGTTTTCAAAATGCCTCAGAAACTCAAGTACCAAGAGTCATCCAGTTGCCTTTTCCAGACTGTAATACTCTCCATTTCCTTGAATACACCTAAAGTGGCAGATCTGTTCTGCTTAGTATAACGACGTCCCACAGTGGCCAAAAACGGTTTTTTTTTTTTTTGCCAGGTTTTTCACTTATTGTATGTTAAATAACTTGAAAGCTTAGAGAAGTTTTGTGATAATTTTTTTTTCTAGTTTTGTTTAACAGTTCTGAATAAAAAATCACGTTTTTTTATGATATATTTGTTTTGTAGATCAGGATGAAGATCTTCAGTATTGGACTAAATGTATGTGTGCTCCCAGTTTCTCTCTCTCTCTCAATTATTAACAAGTTTATGAGCCACTATTACGAATATTTGTTCGTTTAGGAAACTCACAATTCTACTTGAAATAATTTTTTTTATAATCTTTTAATTCTTATAGATTTGGATAGGACTTTACACTATGAAAAAAAAATACTCACTGTTTTTTTGACGGAAAATAGGATACTTAGAAAAGTGATATGATCATATCTCCATTATTTCATAATATTTTTAATTAGGAATAGTGGAACACGTGTTTTTATGATTCAATCGTTTTTTGTACGTTTAATATTACTTCATACCATAAGAAAAAATTTGTTATTAAGTGAAATTTTCCAGGAAGTCATCTTTTTCAATCTCTATGTAGTCATGGGACTCACGATGTGAAAGAGAAAAACGTGTCTTTTCCACTATTTATTCATTTTTGTAGTTTAAGAGATATTTTGACACAATAAAAAAAAACTTTTATGTATTTCTGGTTTTATAACTATATTGTTTGAAATTATGTTTTTTTTTTTTTAATTTTCTAGGATTCTTAGTGGAAAAACCTCTATTTTTCATTAATGAACCGTTTTTGCAGGTTAGAGGATGACTGCACTACGTTAAACAGAACTTTTGTGATATCAGTAAATCAACAGCTAAATCTTCCAATAATTTCCATGATTCTATCTATGTTTGTTTAAGAGATCTACGATTTCAAATAAAAAATAAGTAATTTTCCATCATTTTTCATTTTTTTCGAGGTGAGAGGACCTTTTGACATAGTTCGTGATATCATTCCTCTTTAAAGAATTTGATAAGCTATAATTTACAAAGAGTCAAAATTCCTGAAGTGGGCCACCAAAAACAAAGTGTCCAGTTTCAATCAGGTTTTTGGATAATTTTGTTGTTTAGTATAAAATAAACAATGCTTTCTTTTATTTTTTCGAAATTCGAATTTACAACAAAGTTATAAACAAATTAATTTTAAGGCCTGTTTTTTTATAAATTGCTATATCTCAGCGAAAAATTTATGAAAATTAACGAAATTTTACATACATATTCAGAAAGGATCAAAGAATAGAATGTAATGAGATTTCTCTAAAAAAACTCTAAATTGTTTATACAAATTTAATTTTTTTATAAACAATTAACGATTTAAACCACTTCTGGTCGTTTAAAAAAAAAAAAATACGTTTTCATTCTGAGAAGTGTGTACTAAACGTTTACGCAAGAAAATTTAAGTGCTCTCACTTTGGGAAAAAGTTACATAGGTTTGAACGTTGCCGTACATACGCGAACTTGCGGCTAATTCAGAGCGCAGCGCTGATCCACCGCGCGTTCGTGCCTACTTGTGAACTTACGTTTTAAATAATAATATCTTGTACAAAATTGATGCAATTTTCGAATAAATAATACGTGTTTTGATTGTTATTTATTAACAACAACGTTTAGTTTTTTAATAATTTTTACAACTGATGATGCCGAATAACTTGAAAAATCTTACATTCCAATGATTCAGAATCAACTGGTTTGAAGCAATGGAACTTACGTGTTCCGCTAATGGTTTTCACAGTATCAAATCGTTTCTTCAACTTTTTCTCATGTTTTTTATATTCATTCAGTGTACAAATATAAAAATCGATTTTTTTGAAGAAACCACGCGCCCATTCAAAAAAATTTTTGGGTCGAAACAATAGCTTTGTCCTGCAAACTAGCGCGATATGCGTTTTTTTTAACACAACCACCGACACTGTCACACGTAGGCTGTTCCGTGGACTGTAGCGAAAAAGTGTCATTCCGCTGCTACTTTGAAGTCTTTATCGTGGTACAATAAATTTAATAGATTGAATCTATTTTTGTATTGAGATCCCGCACCCACAGAGAAAAAAAAAAGCTTTTTTACATTTCTTGCACCGAATTTTCTTTTCAAGAATGAAATTATTTTTGAATTATACAGATTTATTTATGTAGCTTCATGAGTCTCGTACTCCGAAAAAACAACGTAATCGAGATGCTGTACAGCGTTATCTTTTTTGTAATAAATTACGTAAACGTGCAACGAAGCCTGATCCTTACTCCAATGTTCAGACGGTATCGCGTTTTGTACGTGGAACGAGTAATTCTCGGAGAAATCGAGAGTGACTAAAAACTCTCCGTGGCCGAGTGAGTTTTTCAATTCATTTAAAAATT
>JAPYYV010000398.1:0-33575 GCA_030522625.1 Copidosoma aretas
GCAAATCCTTTGATCCATATTTTTCGATAGCAAAAAATCGCCGAGCACGCAAAACACTTATAACCTTTACGCCTCTTACAACCAAACAAAAAATGCTATACACTTAAAACCTGGTACAGATGTTCGGGAAGAGTGTACCAACATAACAAAACCAAAAAATCGATAATCGAAAGTACGTTGCCCGCGAAATTTGAAAAGTTACCTTACTTTTTGAATACACCTCGTACATATTAATTTTCCAAATTAACTATAATTTTTTCGCAATTTTTTACGTTGATTTGATAAAGATACACCAATAACTAAATTCTTTATAGGTTATGTTGTATTGCTGTGAGACTAGTAGTAATCTTGTGTGCGAGTGCCGCTTGAAAGAGTGACGGCAGGCAGAAAACATACACAGTAAATAAAGGCTCTTATGTGTTTATGCAAAATGTATTTGAGTATAGCACATCAAGGTATACAATAATGGCAACTGATGTAAAGGCCGTGTGGACGCGAACAGAAAGTATACGACAGAGATAATGGAAAAGATTTTGTTCTCACTAGAGCTTGCAAAGGAGTAGTATGGCCCTGCTAGTGGAGTAGACTCGAAGAGGGCTGAGCAGTCACCGTACAGATGATGTATATATATGTGCAGGAAAGCCAGCTGGCGTCTTCACTACTATATAGCTTCTCTCTCTCCCTCTCTTATCGAGGCAAAGCCAGGCGTTTTTTACACTTTCTTTCTTTGGGTTGATCAGAGTAGAGATCTCTTAAATCGTAATCTACTCTGATTAATCGATTGACTCTGAAGTTACTGTTCTGTGAACTCGTCATCCTTATCACTGTTTGAAAGATTTGAAGTATCTGAAATATGCAATCGAGTTAAAACGACACAAATTTATTTAAGTCTCTCTGATATTGAGAATTTCAACTCTAAGATAAAGGTAACTAGTGAGAGGCATAGGCTTAGTCATTATGTCTGCTTCATTCTCTGATGTAGTTATCCATCTGAAATTTACTTTACCATACAGTACACACCATTTTATATAATCTCCATGGGTGTCTGCAATATGACTCTGGATACCTGTTTTCTCTCTAATTTTAAATTGCTCGTTAATCTTATAAAAAATATATTAGTATTAAACGTTACGTTTGTAATTGTTTGGATCATCAAAATTTATTTAATGATGATCGTTAGTTTAGGTTGGGTGATTCCATTTTTAGGTTTTGAAATTATTCTGTGAGCTAGTATGATCAAAAATGTATCGCAGCATCAGGTATCCAAACATTGCGTTCTGTTGTGAAATGTCGATGTATAGAGTTTGATAAGATAAAATTGTATAAGTGTTAGGGTATAATACCTTCTCCACCTCCTTGGTCTCTAAAGCTACTTTTAACAGCCAGCAACAGTTCTTGGTACGTTTGACATAATATGAGCCTTAAAACGTTCGGGCGAACCTCTCATAAATGCTTCTTTTCCAATAATTTCAGGGTACAATTTGCAGTCAGGCTGTTGATTTCCAGCAATATTAATTACAGGAGCTTTCTTTTTTCCCGCTTTTGCATCCTTATTAATGAGTTGGGAAATTCTAGCATAAAAATCGCGACCAGTTAAACCTTGTTTTATTTGACACTTATTTATATTTAACATGTATTAATTATAAATTGTAGATGGAGCGAAATAAGCTTCAAGATGTTTCATGAGCTTATCTACAGTATAAAAAAAAGTCCTTTAAAACAGCCCGTTTCTCTGCCTTTTGATCTTAAAATAACAGTTGCCATATACATAGGCTCTTCCACACCTGATATAAGGGATCTACTATTTTCTATATTTTGTAAAATGTCTCTAAGTAATCTACTTTGGCTGGTGGAGTATTATATACGTTGGGCGGCTTGACTTATCTGTAGGATTGCATCATTAAGAGCAATTCCACGTGATAAATCATGGGATTCTGATGATTTTACGGCTTTTTTTGCTACAATAAATTTTTCTAATAAATCTACTTTTTTTAAAACATCAGCTATGGCATGGATTCCTTAATGCATTTGATCTAAGTTAATGTATAAATAAAAAAGAATAAGAACGATTTTTTTTATTTAATTTCTTTTTTAAGCATTTTGTTAGCAAGAAAAAAAGGGCAAAGTTCCCAAAAAAAGGATGCCAATGTGTTAAGTCCGTACTTCCAAACGAAAGGCTAACGTCTAAGGTTCAGTCTACAAATATATAAGATCTTATTTATTACGTCGGGAACCCGCCTTTAATTCAAAAATCTTATTTGTGATTGCTTCCTTTACACCTTTTTATTTGATGGTTATGTCAGCTCAGCGCTTGGTAATGTATTATTGTTAAGCTGCGTGGATAATTGAGGTGCGTACGTAAGCCTCAGCGATAACGCTGACACACTATACTTGCTATACGGTGCGTCGTTTTAGTCCAGGGTATAGTAACCTTTGTTTGTTATCGTACGTCCTTGTAAGTCGTTCAGCTGTTACATGTTTGATACGTCTGTCGTTAAGTTTGATACAGATGTATATTAAATGTAGTAATACGTAAGTTTAATTTTGTATTTTAAAGGATTATTATTTTTATTTTTAGATATCATTCTGATAAAATAATTTTAAATAATAAAAATTATAAGTTCTTAGATTTAATTCTAAGATGTTAAATCAACGACGAAAGAAAGTATATATTCAACAAATGACTTATTAGCTTATTGCTTTTAATGATAATCAATGTAAAACTAATTTTAATGTTGTAATATAAATTCACGCTTGCTTATATTATTATAATTACTTCTTTTTTAGGCAACTTACTTGTACGTTTATTCATCAAATATCTACTGCATGGACGAAGGTGCAATCTTGATGGGTCACTAACAATGTTCTCAGTTTAGACAAATACTAGTCCTGGCATGAATGATTATTGTCAGGGCCGCAACTCAACGTTGGTTCCCAATTCGACGGTCTTTCCTTTCATGCGACTCCGTGTTTGACTTTCTTAGTTACGGGGTGCTATGGTTGCTCACAGGGTCCACACGCATGTATGCCACCTGTCGGATTGGGTTTTTAATCCTTAACACAGCTTGAACTTTTCTTAGGTTCAAGAACTTACATTGATGGAGAATACGTGACCCGACGAACTCTTGAACTTCTGCAGTTACTTAGAGTGCGCTGGACAAGACGAAAAAAGTCAACTAGTGGTCAGTGCCAAATGGTGGTTAAAAAGGTTGACCCTTGTATTGCAAACATATGATATAGACATAGTATATATTACAGAGAGCGAAAATAAAGTAGTAGATGCGTTTAGTTAGCAATATTAATGCAAAGATTACAATAAGACAAAATTTTCCATTGATATTTTATAAACACAAAGACGGATCGATTCGCTAATAATTAATTTAAAAGAGGTCACGAAAATTTAATTAGAATATCCGAAAAAGTAGGAGATTAGAACAAATATTTTAGAAAAGAAAAAGGAACATAAAACGCTGGTATACATAATGAACTTGTTCAAAAACACATCGTAAAAATTGATCGTATTAGTGAAGTATTTAAACACATTAGACAAGCTATTATTAATATTGTTTAAAAACTTAGATTCATTTTTAGATCGTATCAACTACTTATTAGGTAACAAATAAATCTAGGTACTGTACAGGGTATTCCGCACGTATAAACGTGATCATCATAACTATTATTATCAATAATTTTAATTAAGGAACTGTAAAAAGGGAAGAAGTGTCAACAAGAAGAGAGGCTGATGGAAAGGTTCCATTAGCATCTGAAACCCTAAAAGATTATATGCGCACACTGAAACGAGGGTGCGGAGTACAGAGAGAGGGGAAAGCGGGTAGGACAGGAGCTCGATTACGACACAGAAAAAGATAATTTTTTTTTAATAAAGCAGGAATTGGTAACGTTAATCACCCTGCTCTGCTGTAACAAACCCTTCGCAAATCGCAGTCAGATTATCGCCTCTTGTCAGTTAATCTCAATATTTTATTATGGCTTCTATACAAAACAATTCCTTTTGTTCGGTTAATATTTATCCAAGAAGTAAAATGGACATTGACTGAGATTCAATAATTTCTCTATCTAAGTGTACAACTTCAAATCGCAGTTTGCGTCAGTAGGTGTATATTGGAGATGTACAGATGAATGATGCAAAGTAGCTTGTAAAAATAGTTTTTAGTTCAGTTACACATTCACTTTAGATGCTTGAAAAAGTTAGAATCACTCTGTCCAAGGATTGCGCCTCAGTGTAGTAAAATTGAAAAATAAAAAATAAAAACCAAAATATATTTTTTACCAGGCAAACTATTTTAAGTTTTTCTTTTTATGTAAATTGAATGTATAAGAGATAAGTTTATTGTTTATATTTACATAAGGTAAGGGCAGGTATACCAGGACAACGCAAACCTTGGCGGTAATAGTGGGACATCCAATAAAAGATGTAATTAAAATATATTAAATGTGAGGAACAGGTCAAGCAAAATAAAACAAATATTGAGGAGATTATAGATTTTGGAAAAGTCTTCATACTGTATAATTCAAAAATTCGATCTTTTGATGAAAAATGATTTTTAGAGGTGGCTGTTAATCACTCTAAACTCTGTAATTAAAGGTATGATTTTAGGGTGCAACATAGTGGGCAATAATCACGAAAAAAATAAGACAAGTTTTTTTTTTAAGTACCAAATATTTTTTTGGATTGTGACTATAGTTAGAGTTAATTATTCACGATGGCTATGTAGCAAAAATTATTTTATAATTATTTTATTTTAAGTATACCCTCCATGTGATATACAGGTCGGCGATAGTGGGATGTCTTTTGATACTGTTGTCTGTCTTCTGCCGCTTTTTTCGTACCGTGCAGTAGTAGTGGGGCACAAGCTGTGGTTGATAATATAATAAAATTTTAAGCTTAGAA
Source organism: Copidosoma aretas (assembly GCA_030522625.1). NCBI lineage: Eukaryota > Metazoa > Arthropoda > Insecta > Hymenoptera > Encyrtidae > Copidosoma > Copidosoma aretas. The sequence goes on from JAPYYV010000398.1 coordinate 4,913, forward strand.
AATAAGTAGTGTCCATTAACAAGACTTTTCATAAAATATATTTCGGATTTCTAACTGGTAACTCGCATTCTTAAAAGTAGATTATTGACACGATTTGTTTATGAAAATAAAACTAACCTTAAAACGAATGAAATATGTAACATAATAGTAAGCAAGCAGTGTAGTGTGCTAAGTATTTGAAAAAATTGGTTTTTGTACGAGTCTGGAAAGGCCTTTATTTATGAACCGAGAAGTTTATGGTACGAACCGTAGGCAAAGGCTGTAACGCAGTTTGTAATAAAGCTTTTACAAACGTATTTCAAATGTTATTTTTTCTCCGAGGGAGTAACAGGATTCCAAAAGTGCCCGAGGTAGGAAAACGTTGTTTACATACAAAAAGCTTATTTATTTATACAATCTGATAAATTTAATATAAATATTTTAGTAATTAAAGTATATATGTATTCCCGAAATGGCTGGAAAAAAAGAAGTGCAAGAATCAAGAAAATAAAGTTAAAGAAATAGATCAAGATCAAAGTAAAGAAAACTTAAGTCAATTTAAAAAAGAATAAAAAATTTAATTTTAGCAAACAAGAAAGAGCTTGATATGAAATTTAAAAAATTACAAAAGGATCTAAAGACTAAAAATTAAAAAGAAAGCGCCAATAAATATTATGCGAAGAAATTTACTGTAATTCAAAAATAATTTATACTTCAGAAATAGAAAAAAATGATAAACAAATAACCTTATGCGAGAGGGAAGTCTTGCAAAGTAAAATCAAAATAAAGCAAGAAAAATTGTAAATGATAAGACTAATTATAAGAATCATTTGTTATAATTAGTCCAATTGTTAAAAATTTTTCTTGCTCTATACAATGAATTTAATAAAACAAAATGTATGTCATTTTGACGTAAATCTGGTGTAAAATACTTGTTACACAAAAAGTGTGTACGCTATTCAATTATAAACAGAAATTTTGTGTTTATAATTGAACATATTTTTAACAGATATCTTTGTTGTACAGATAAAATTATTTGTCCAATAATCAAGAAGTACATAATTCTGTACTATCCCACTACTGGCGCGAAGGTGTCCTACTATACCCTCTGTTTGTTAAAGTATATGTCCCACTATAGCCGCTAATAAGGTTTCAATGAAGAGTAAATAACTAAATGATGAATTGATCATTGTTTTTTTTTCGTAATCTAAAATTTAGAGCCCATTCTTTAATGTAATCAAAAAATTGTAGGTATTATGCGATATTGATAACAGTAAATCACTTATTGAAAGGTAGGTACTGTAAAATATGTCCCGGTACACCAGCCTTTACCTTATACGCAGATAAGTCTTATTTTTTATCTCTTACCGTTATCATATTAAAAAAACTAGGCATACATATATATATATATATATATATTTCATTCTATATTATATGGTTACTTACGTAGGGCAGGTCACATTTCTTCCCCCTCCCACGCTCCTCCACCAAAATCCATTTTCCCCCAGCTCCCCCCCCCCCCCCCACAAAACAAGGTAAAATTCTCCTATTTTATACGTTATTTAAAGGATACTTTAAAATATGCTAGGCTCCATCACGCTCCTCCAGGCTTACAGGCACAGCTCCCCGCCCTTTTTTCTGGCATCCACAGCTCCCCCGAGGCCCCCAACATTCTAGCCGCATATCTTGCACCATCAAAATTGCATATTTTTATAGCTCTACAACTTTTTCGAACTAAGTTTCCAGGCCGCCCATAAGGCCGATAGATAGACTTGACACTTAAGAATATATGAATTGGTTCATCTAATAAACAATAGTTTGAACTTATAAATGTAAAAACTGATATTATTGAATATATATCAGACATATTTAGTAGGACTCTGTACATTAACCAGTTTATATCTAATAACTGTAAAGTTCCCGCCACGTTATACTTTTTTTCATTACTATTTTATGTATTATATAACTTTTAAGAACCGATACATACATTCCTACACGGCACACTTGCTATGTCACCTCAATTGAATTCGTCAATTATTCAAAAAGAATACGTTTTAGGTGACATAGCATAAAGAATACTTTACGAACTCTTTACAAACTGTGTCTGGGGTTATTATGTCATGATAATCGTCAATGCATTATCCAAAAATTACATAATAATCATAATACTTTGTACCGTGAAAGTTCGCCAAATATGAAAAGATTTTCAAATCTATTTTTCATATCATTCATTTGTAAGTATATTCAAGTTCTGATAAAAGTTTACTAATATTAAAATTTTCTATTTAAATAAATAATCATATGATATGGGGATAACTTTTGAATTCATTGTGCAAGAAATTGAATACTTAAATGTTACAGATTCATCTTTAATGAAAATCATAATAATTATTTAGGTGAAGCTAGAAAATTTAAATAGAAAAACTTTTGTCATTAGCCCTGAATAACCAGCAAAAGAGAGAACTCCTCCGTATTCAACTTAAAAAAAAACAATAATTAATATTTGTTTTAATGCATTATCGTCCCTTTTTTAAAAAAAGCTTGACTGTCTTTTATTAATTCCTTGGATATATACGTAATAAAAACAATTAAAAAGAACTTTTAAATGAACAACTTAGTTATAATATCGGTGGAATACTTTAAATATAAATCATAATGATTCAATTTAATGGTAGTGTACAAGAACAGAATTTTACTATAAACTTATTCTTTTCATAATTTTTTTAAAAACATAGAATAATAAACCATGTAAGAAAATATTTTGTTGAGAAAAGAACTTAAAAAATTTTTTGTCATCAAAGAAAATGATTAAATCGTAATTTATGAAATGACATATTTGTTTATGTTTACCAATAAAAATTTTCTAATTCCATATCATAAAACTGAATACTTATTTTAAATGAAGTATACCAATTGAATTTGTTTTAAAAAAACTGCCATTTTCAAATTCTAATACATATGTCATGTACTATGATTAAATAAGGCAATATTGGTTTGTATGATAACTTTTTTTTTTTTCTTTCAAAACGTAAAATATTATTCCAATTATTGTAATTTATGAATTTTATAAAATCTATTTGAAAAAAATTTTATTCCACATTTAATTTTATACTATTGAATTATTTTCACAGTCTGTTTGTATAAAAAATACATTTTTATTTTTGCATCTTGACAAACCTACGCCAAATTAATCATGACAGAACAAAGTCTTCTTCAACTATAAACAAACATTATCAAAATGTTGACCGTAGGATTTATTAATAGTCATAGTAAGTGCAAAGATAAGAGAAAATAGCTTTCGGTATAGATTAATGTGTAAAAAAGATTTATTTCCGGTGTACAATGTTATTTTTGTTATAAATACATTACATTCAATTTTGATATTTATTAATTTTATTCTTTGTTCTCTTGTACATAAGCCATCTGCTATAAATAGATTTCATATTAACATAACTATAACTAGAATTTTTTAATTAAGTACATGTAGTGGTAAACCTTTACGAACGTTATTTAAAAATTCCATCGGGAAATATATAAATATGTTATCATCTGACATATCAATACATTTGTATGTATCATGATCTATGTTATAGTATGTTTCTAGCTTACCAATTATTTTATTTAAAATCTTAATATCTTAAAAATATGTATACTTGTTGTAAGTTGTGAGTATTACCCTATTTGTTAAAGAATTATCACGCTTACCGAAAATGTTCGAACATATGTCATTAGTTTTCCAGTTTTCTGGTATAACTTATGTTTAAATTTTTCCCTTTTCTATTTACCTAGCAGTAGTTTTTCTATTTTCTATCAGTCGAACAAATGTTAAGGTTCAATCTCAAAATTTTAAACAATGACCAAAGAAATAATGATCTTATGGTTTCTAAAATTATCTTAATTCTTTTACTGTTTTTTAAGACTGTGAAAATTTGTCGAAAATCTCCGCCTAGTACTATAAGTTCATTTCTAAAATTACTTTTTGTATCACATAAATCTTGGAAAGTTCTGTCACTATTTCGAGAGCTATTTAAGAAATCAGAGATGCTTCATCTTAAATTATAAAATCCACTTTTCTCAACTTTTCTTTCCGAATACATTTTTTAAAATCAAGTTTTCATTGTTACTTAAATCTAGGGGTGAACGTGCCATTTACCGTAAACTCGTAAATTTACTCTATTTTGTTAATATGATAGTAAGATCGTTAATAGTAATACCGGACTCCATTCACCGTTTGATGACAGATATTCTTATATACTCTATTTCTGTTTACAAGTGCCTATTGATCCAATTGTCTGTTACACCAATCACGATGAAAATGTCAATACCAGAGAAAAATGGAAATTGAAGATCCAAGAAAAAAACGCAGTCAATTGTGCAATTGAAAAATATTAAATAACGAGCTAGGTTGAATTATTCACAAGGAAATGTTGTACAAGCTAAAATTAAGATTGAAAAATAAATAAATACGATTAACACTGTGTCGTAAACATGTTTCAGAGAGTCAAAAATTGATTCTTAGGAATTCCATTGCTTGAGAACTCCAAGCAAAATTGCCTGTGGATTTTTCTCTTCGTAACCTTGACTGGTCGAACAATCCAACGTCTAGTGGTTGGGTTACATTTCTTGTGTTTGGATGCAGAGCAATCAGAGTATTTTGGTGATTGAATCAAAATAAACTAAGCTTTAAAGTCATATGCAATCTATGTCCATCAACAAACAAAACAACTGGTCGTTTTTTCCCTTTTCTGTCCACCATGGCTCAAAAGCATTAGCAATCCACTCAAAAAATTTTAAGTTGTCATGTAACAATTCTCACTGTACCCAAAAACATGATCATCTAGTACAAATTGTGCAGCATCCTGTGGCAGTGACTGTACTTTAAAAAGAATGAAAGGTGGAGCCAGTTAACCAGCAGCATGTCCTGTGATAAGCACAACCACATTCTCTTTTTCATTAGTATATTATTATCGACGACTTTATAAAAATTCTTGCCACCTTTTGGTGCTAATACAGTAAGTGGATGAGGATTAAGACGAACTCCTAAAAAGTAATAGTTAGTCAAAATAAAAAAATTTGTGTCTGACAAGATGCTTGCAAGGTAAGATAGTACTCTTACCAGTCTCATCAGTGTTAAAGATGCAATCAGCTTCAATGTCCAGAAGATTTTCTTTTTGGTTTGCTAAGATCAGTACAAATATTCTTTACGGTTAGAGTTAGCTCAAACTTAGATGTAGGAAAACCTAAGTTCATAGATTCAACAATTGACTCTTCCAACTCATTTTCTTGATGTTTCGTAAGGACAAAACCAATTCCTGGATTATTCTCTGAATATTTTTTCTTCTTTTTGTCTCTAAGACTGTTTGCAGGAATGCCATACTTAGCTAACACAGTGTGAATGGTATTTATTTCTCTCTTAATCTCATCTAGAGCTTGTACTACACATTCTTTGGAATAATTCATTCTGGTTCTTTTTTAAATAATTTTTGAATTGCACAATTGCCTTTGGGTTTTTTTCTTTGATTCGGAATTTCCATTTTGATCTAGTGCTGACACTTTCATCATGATTGATGTAGCAGGCAATTGGATCAATATTCAGTTGTGAACAGAAATAGAGGTTATATCAATATCTGTCATTAAACGGTGAATGGAGTCCGGTATTAGGAACGCGTACGGTGGATGGGGTACGGTAACGAGAACAGCGGTGTGGTAATAGAAACACGATTTTTATATTATTTCCTTATTGTAAAATCATTTTTTTAAGCTCCAGCAGCTGAACAAAATTTATGTGCTTTTTTGAGATCCCAAAAAACAATTAAAAATTTTCTGAGGCAATATTAAGTATCAAACTATTTAACTATGATGTTCACAAAATATAGTGAATTTACGAGTGCACGGTAAATGGTGCGTTTACCCCTAGTGGTAAACGAAAAGTTATATGACTGGTCATCCCCTTAGGAAGTAAAACAGATGCAATAATAGCCCAAGCCAATGATACAATTTTTTTTTCTTTGGATTAAAGTAGATAAGTAATGTTTTACATAAAAATGCTTTTCCGGATATTCCTGGACTATCTATAGGATACGCTTCATGATTTCTCTACAACCTAATACAAAAATATTTCTTTGGTCATCATTTAATTAATTATGCAGTGACTAAATCATTTTTTTACAGAAATAAATTTTTAAATATTATCAATCTGTACTAATTTTATGTTTGTTACTATAAGTAGGCCAAATAATTTACAAGATCACCTTATAATGTCTAAATTTTAATAATGTGAATCAAATCTCGATATTCTTAGTCTTTAGAAAAATCTTTCAAAATCAATTTCTATATGTTTTCTCAATTTCATCACCTTGAATGGTTTCTGAATGTAAAAACCACGCAAAGAATCGTCTCAATTGAATAGGAAGCATAACAGTACGGGCTTCTCCAAAAATATATCATCAATTCGACCATCAATTTTTATCAAATCCAATGATGTTGTAAGTTTTAAGTCATTAAAAGACTTTTCTCCTTTTACTTTATTTAAAATAAATTTTCGAAAAAAAAATTTATGGTCTTTTAAAGAAACAATGTTTAATCGACTTAGTGCTGTCTATTTTAATACATTTTTTCTTTTTTGACGACTATCTATTTGGTTAATAAAAACACAGTTATCTGGAATAGTTATGTAGTTTAATGATCGAGCATAATTATCAATTTTATTTAATTCAAACCAAACTGTAAGTGGCGTTTGCTAATTTTCTACAGTTGTTATACTCATATTTTACTAAAAAATCAGCTTTTGTCTGATTTCAACGTGTACAAGACTACTTCTACTACAAATTGGAAATTTTTGTAATCTCTGTGCAGTCTCTATTGGACTTTAATATCAACCATCTACATTTTTCTTGATTTCATCTCGAATTTTTTCTTTACAATCTTTTTTTTTTTTCAATAAAATCTCGGTTGATACCTTGTAGATGTAGTCATAAATCTTTTTTATGCTCTGTGTAGATGCACAATATTCAACATTTATATAGCATTTATATGTCATCAACAAATATTTCTTGTACGGTACATCCATTAAATTATCAACGGAATTTTTTCCCCTTATTCGTAGATTTATAAATACTATTTTCATAAATATTATTTACTCTCTCGTACTCTGGATAACCATTTTTTTTTAAGTTTGTCAAGTCAGAAAACGGTTTTGGAAACTATTTTGTACATGTGTTATTATCATTACCTAACATGGACTTTGCTTATTGTGCGGGCTATGAAGCATATGCTAAATTACTTATTTATCAAGCTTTTTGCTATTCATATCTAATTAGGCTGAAATATTTAATTTTATATCTCAAGGTGTTACTATTTTGTTATCAGGATACAGTGGTAAAAAAATGTGTGCATGTGGTAAGCCACGTTTTTGAAATTTGATTATATAAATACTGTACCGAAAATATTTCTTTTTAAAGACCATCAAAATTTTATCATAATTTATTATAGAATACTCTTATAGTTATATTTGGTCATTTAGTGTTGTATTCATCAGGCATTTTTCTGATAGTATATTACACCACGTGGGGCAAAGGCACGACATCATCTGCCGTGTGTTTGCCATTCATGAGAAGCATATACAATTTTCTATCATATTGGGGCAAAAGGACGTAAAATTTAAAATATAAATAAATAATTTACATTAAAACAGATGTTGTTGCTATGTTGTGCGTCAGCTGTTCGCAGGGCATGCAAAGTTTGCAGTCTGTACTATATTCGGCTCACACGCTCCTGTGACAGTCGTTCATTTATATATTGAATCCATTCATCACGAGTCTATTTACATCTGCGGATATTTAAATTTATGTCAGAGTTTAGACGAATGTAATAATCACAAAACAATAAGCACATGCACAACATACATACACGATGCGGAAATGTCGTGCCCGTAGTTACTTATTGTGTATCTGTACGTGGAACATATGTATCACTTGTTTTGCTTTTATACGTCAAAACGCTGTTTGATAAGCTGTAATGATCTGAACTACAATATTGATGTATACAAAGAAAAAAAAAACTATCTCGACTTATAAATACGCTTTGCGGAGTATTAAAGGTTGCGGCATAAATTTGCAAGTAAATTTTCGGTTCCCATCGGCTGGCTAGCCTAATTAAGCCGCTGCCGCTGTTGCTGCTAGGGCTCTTTGATTTACCGATATCTGCTTGCACACTAAATAAGTATGCATGCCCGCAAGATTTTGGGGACAAAAGTGCGTACTTTTTCCTAGGGTATGATAATAAATTAGTTATAATTATTTCCACTTTAGATTACAGGTATTTTTCATAAATAATTCAGGTATACAACACTTTTTTATCATAGCCATTGCATCTTAATAATGCTGTCACATATATCTAGAGATTTTCAGTAAAGCATATGATTTTTAAGAAAAGTTTTCTAATAAATATCTAGGTCTTCATCATAATTCAAAAAAATTAATAAACACAAAATTGCGACTGAACCGTCTTAAATATCAGAGATATAAAACATACAGTATAGAAGGATAATTTAATTACAAAGCTCAATAAAACACGATCATTGATAGGGCTTGCCACTCTACTAAATTTGTACTAGTGCTTTTTCTTTGATTCTAATTTTTCAGAGCTTATTCCACTCTTCACATGATCTAGGATGGAGTGACCAAAGACAATTTTAAAAGATATTGAACGTGTAATTCTTTCGGTGCCATCGTTTGTACAGCAATGACTTTGTAAAGTAAACATTCGCAAGTAACTTCTTTTTAGGGTATTAAATAAAAAATCGTTGATCATCAACGAAGATACAGAAAAACATACCAAAATATATTGTAATTGATACATCGGAATTTCATGTCTTGGGAATAATAACAGTACTTTTTGCATATGCCTGTATACATAAGACTAGAGAAAAAGAATATATCAAAATTTTAATGATTAGTGTAATAATTTTTTTAATGTACCGAAGTCAGTACATGCTTGCTGTAACCAGTATTTAAAATACATACTTTTGAATATTCCAGTATTTGATATAATTGTATGTTTAAAATGATTTATTGCTTTATTTCTAGGCTGAAAAAATTGAAAATGTGAAATTTTGAATCGAATGGTGGTCTTACACGCTGTAGTACTTACATGTCAGTACAATATTACTTTTCAAATAACTTAAGAAATTTCTAATAAATGTCTTAATTTTATCATTATTAAATTATTCTTATTATTACAAATGCCTATATAGTGTCCCAAAACCTAGGGTTCTGCTTTTTTTTTCTCACAACCTACAGTTATATCCTGTTATTCTATGATTTTTTTTAACAATCGAATTATATAACAATTGAAAAATTTCTGTAATATTTACATCTGAAAAACAACTAATAATATATAGTTAAATGTGTTACAAATCAAAATAATTTATTTTAAAAATTTATAAATTTTATTAAACAAAAGTACAATATGTAATCGGAAGTTAGACCTAAACAGAAAATTAAAAACTTAGTTCCTTAACACGAATCGTCTTTCTTTACTTTCAGAGTTCCTTATTACAACTAAGAAATTAAATATTAAAGTATTGACAGAATTATTTTACAAACATAAAATTTTACTTTTCTTATGGCCAACTAGACACTTTTTTATCAACATTCGACTTTACAGATTTAAATTTATATAAATCAGTAAAGGAAATAAATATAAAATTGAAGACACGGCTAGATAGAAGATATTTATGTTTGACTGACAAAAAAATCATGGGGCCTGTGGATTCAAAAATACAAATACAGAAGATCAAGAATCCTGCGAGGACGACAGTTAAAATAACTCATCTTTTAATAAATAAATATTTTTTTATGTAACATAATGCCACTTCATCATTGATCACCTTTTTTAATTGATATTTTTTATAACTCAACAATAATTTAAAAAATCTATGTAGCGTGCCGTAGCAATACCTTAAGAAGACCTATCACTTACGTGTAGATCTAAACTTGTGATTATCAATAAAGTAGATGGTTGACATTTGCTAGAAAAAAAATTAATATTTCATTAAAGAAGTATAATCAAAGTGTTAAAAAATTTTATTTATGTAATTCTGCACATTTATGTTCAGGTATAGTAAACTATAAAGACAAACTCAAACAATATTATAGAACAGTCCCGTGTCTTTTCCGATATCGATTTTTCAAGGCTTGGATTCTTCCTTGAACCATTTTAAATAAAGTAATCGAAGAAGTTTTTGAAAATATAAATTATGTTAAAAGTTAGGTACTATTTATTGCTTATATATATTATATAATTTTGTATGAACAATAGTACCTAACTTTTAACGCATTTAATATTATCAAAAATGACTTCGATAACTGTAGTCAAAATCGTTTAAGGAAGAATCCAGGCCTTAAAAAATCGGATTTGGATAAAACCGTAACATATTTTATAAATTTTATTGAATTCGTATTTATGTTTAACAGTACCTAAGCATGCAATGTGCAAAATTAAAAAAAATTATTTTTTTTTACACCTCAATTATTCTTATTTGGTATAGAATTAATTTCGGTGCTGGTGAATGTCAACTATCTACTTAATTATTTATTACAAATTTAGTGCTATACTCGTATATGAATTATAAGCCTCCTTAAAGTAACTGTAGAAATTTTTCAGGCAATATAATCTTAATTTGGTTGATAATCTTAATTTTCTATAAAAAAATTGAGACTTATGAGAATGATGTTTTGTAACGATCTTTGATAATCTATTTTACTTATGGTATTAAAGAATTTAATAAAAATTTTAAAGAAAAAAAATTTAAAATTCAATATTTTATTTATAGATAGAATCTAAATATAGGGGGTTGGCGCGTCGAGCATGCAGAGGGCTAAGCCATACTAGTATATACACATAAAAAAGGCCAAAGATGCTTTATTTTATGTAGTACAACTAGAGTAGCTTGAAAAATATATAATAGTCGACGGTTATTAGGTTTAATATGATGTTTCGATTGAAACATATGTGATAACCTTTTATTTCGACCCGTTTAAAATAGTAAATAATACACAAAGGACGAGCAAGTATATAAAACCATCGATGATCGTAATACTGTTTGTCAACTTGTCAAGTGCTTAAACTTAGGTTGGATCGAATCGATAAAAGTTTTGCGCGTATGCAGCCATTATTTCATTTTCACCATACTGCGCCGAAAGTAGGAAGTTTCCTCCTGCTTCGCGGAAAGAAAATTTCCCCTCCCTGCGCAGGATTGATGTAAAATCGTATACAACCCACGGGAGAAGATACCAAAAATCTTAGAACACATACTTATAACCCTCGGCTTTGCCTCGGGTGTCAAATGCCTGTGTTCTGAGACATTGTTGACTTTTCCTTCCTAGGTTAGTATTGTACTATTCTTATTTTATTTATGGCTCAGTTCGTTGACTGCTAGCCCAATTACAATATAACACATCTGCAAAGAACATACAATATATAACAAAGGCCATCAAACGACCAAATTAAGGTGTAGAGGCTCAAACAAAAATTTTTAACGAATTGTAAACATAACTTTACTGACTAATATTTAATATCAAAGCACAATCCTTGAAAATCTCTGAACATATAATTGTCCACCTAAACTTGTGACAGTCCTGTACTGCGTTTTCAAATTCTATTAGAGTTCTTGCCTGCCTGGTCACTAAAGATAAGGTACTCCAGGCTTGAATGAAACGGCATGGGAGAGATAGTTGTTCCAAAGTAGATCGAGAAGTGTGTCCGATTCTAACGAGGACTGTAGCTCAGGTTGCGACGACATTACATAGGCACTAACGATGGGCACTTGATGAGGCTGTGCGCAAATATAAAAATGAATATGCGAACATGATATCACTTAATTAAGAAGAGAGTATGTAAGCCAGACAAACAAGAAAATAGGGTATAATCGTGGTCAAACAGGTGCATGAGTACACTAGAGCGGAATGCCGGTGATCTAAGAAAACGGAGCTAAACGTTTTTCAGTAGAGCGGAAGTCTGGCTTGTCCGCGGATGCCAAATAGTGGACGCATAGGAAAAAATGAGTGTAACTAAAGCACAAAAGAGATAGATCAATGTTGAACATGATAAACATCTATCGTAGAACGGTAAACGAATCCTAAGGTTCTGTAAGCATAGATACAGATCTTGTCATAGGAGGCTACTGAATTCTAGTTTGCTATCAAAAATGCTTCTGAATCATTGACCTCGTCTGCCATATTTAATGGTGACCCGGTCAGTTTATAATCGAATGAGATAAGAGAGCCCAAGTATGCAAAAATGACCACCAAGCACTACTTAGGCTTTAAGAAAAGAAAAATAATCTTATACCATTGCTAAACAGAATCACGATCCCTCCTTAGCTCACTGTAATCAAGGGGAGACTACATAGTCTTATAAATTTTTACATCATCAGCGTACATGAATATCCTCGATCCATTCACCATTTTCGGTAGGTCATTTATTTAGATATCACACGAGAAAGGTTCCAGATAAAAACCTTGAGGGACTTCCAAATCTGGTGACACGTCAATGACACCAGACAGGCAGTCCGAAACCCTTACCCGTTGAGTCCTTTCCCACAGGAAATATGTAATCCATGATAGCACAACCTCTCGGATACCAAAAGCATAAATCTTTTCGATCAGTATGGTACGATTCAGGGTATTGAAAGCACGGGACAAATCTGTGTGGACAGAATCTACCTGGCCATGCTTCATAAAAGAACCTCAGATGTGGCTAGTATAACTGGCTAGATTTATTACCGTCGAATGACCAGAGACGAAACCATGTTGGTTTTAACGAGTTTCATCATGACATAATGTAGTAAGCTTGATAGTTAATATACAATCTGAAAGCTTGGCAAATATACTGCTTATTATCACGAGCTTATAGGTTGCCACCTAAGCAACCTCACCTTTCTTATGTATTGGAATAATATAACTGGACTTCCACACCGATGGGAGATTTCTAGTTTTTAGCGATTTTGTAAAAATAAACAAAAGCGGAGAAAAAATGCTCCTGGAATTTTTAAAACATATGAGGGTGAACGCCATCCAAACCTAGACTAGTTACTAGTTTATGAATTAATCATTGGTTATAAAATGTCTGTTTCTGATATACTTATTGATTCTACTACAGGGTCTGTGTTACTGGTTAGAAAAGGTTAACCATTTTATTTTATGAAAAGAAGAAAAATGTTTGGCAAAACATTGACAATATCATTCTATTCACAGGCACACACCCTCTCAGATCCCATTACATTGAAAAATCCACGATCATCACGTTGATCGCCGACATACGGCTAAAAAAATTGGAGATCGGCAGTGCAAGATCTCTGAACCTTGTCTACATAAATAATATAACAAATTTTCCGCAGACGTAAACAAAAAGCCCGAAGCCTCTTAAAATTAACACAGTTACATTTTAGGCCAGAAATTCTAAATCTTTTATGAGCACGCCTTTTGTCAAGAACTGCCCTCTTCAGCTCTGGACTAAACCAATATGAAAAAACGATCCCTCTCCTCTACTCTAAAGGTACATGTGTATCAATGAGATAAGAATAAAAACTATAAAATTCAGAATACATTTAATTAGCACTATTTAAACAGTGTAAAAAAAGTTAAACCTAAATAGATGCAGGAATCGAATTATATTGCGCATGCCTAGAATCTCTGTACGGCTTGCGACGGTCAGTGTTACAAAGAAAATCGTATGGTAAATCTATATAGCCGGTAGGTGGTGTATGTCCACTTGTGATAAAATGTCATATGGCTGCACGCACTAAACAGATGAACACGAACTAAAACACAAATCCAGAGTACACAATTTCTTACATGACATAACACTGCGGACATTAATAAAATCTAACGAAGTAAACGAGTCAGAAATAACAGTAACACTGTCTTACATGACCGGCAAAACGTACACAGTATTTTTAAAGCTTATCAATTCATTACTCCACTCAATACCGGGCATATTGAAATAACCTAGGAGCACGAACATGTCACCTCTATACCTTTCAGCAAGATCCTCGACTGAGCTGACATATTTGTTATAGCATCTCGTCTCCGAAGTGGGTGGAAGATATAAAGTCCCAATGGTATGGCTGCTGCCATGGCCCTTAACGCTCACGAATATCTCATCGGAGCGAGGAGATTCAGACGACAGACGAGAGAGTGACAATCTTGTCAAGATCGCCATTAGGATGCCACCACCCCTGATTGTGTCAGTTGTTATCAGAATCCTGTCATGTCAAAAGACCTCATAACCTTGCAGTGTAAATGAATCCTCATCCTCTTTGTGTGCTCACCAAGTATCTGTGAGCACAATGACATCGGGCACAACCGCTTTAATCAACAGATTGCGTTCAAATGTGTTGATCTTGGTACGAAGGTCCCTAACATGCTGATAGTGTATGTTTCGGCTTAATAGGCCATGAAAGCAAGGTTTTTTGACTTCGTCCTTGGCATCAACAAGAGGCGGTACATCTTTGATGTGTTTTGCACTAACGTGATGATCCGGATTTGAGCTACTGTAAGTCACTGCGCAATGTTTGATGTAACTAAGATGTTTACGTTGTGCATTAGTTTTATCTAATAATGCTTTGATTCCCTCCGGTAGTTGTGAAGAACAGGCGATGACACAAAATACTTGGTGTCTGAAACCCATTTACACAAAAATGGGTCTGTTTTCGCCAGGTTTAATCCAACCAACTCAGGATACAGCCACCACCTTGAGTGCTTCAGACAATTCCACAACAAGTCTGAGAGAAGAGAGCATTTCCACAACTCTAGTAAAGTCATTAGGCAGTAGTCATAAATGGAGTCAACCTCCTGGGCCTCGCTCTGTAACTCTGGAACACCAAACCACAAAAGATTACTTATTATCTTTTTTATGTCATTCGGCTAGTTATATACGGCACTCAGATTTGCTGCATAAATTGACATATTGTGCTCCAATGAAAAGATACGACCAACAAAAAAACCAACGTCGTGAATAACACCATAAATCGACTTTTCAAAAACTTTAATTCTGTAGTGTAGTCCCTGAAGATCCTGCTGCCGTTCCCTCCTGACGGAGCCAAATATATTTTCAACATGATGCGGCAAGGCACTCCGAAACTTTTCTCTCTGATGGTCTCGGCAATGATAGTATAATAATTTATCACGATTTTATAATTGAATAATCTGAATTCCAATACATAAATATATAAGATTTCTATCATTTAGTGATTCATGCTATTATGTAACTGGCACGCTCATTATCCATGCATGCCAATAATTAGATCTTATTTTCAATTTGATTTATTCACATCAATTTATTTTTACCCTGTTATATAAGTGCTTTTTTGCATTTTAAAGTTTATTCATATCAATTATTGTATTTTTTTTCTATTAAATCAATAATTTTTATACATTTTTTATTTCTTTAACATTACACTAAACCACAGAATGATTCGAAATAAGCACTTTGACCAGGGAACACCACGATAAATTATTATTATGTCTAGAACAGTATCATATTTTATATGAGAGTTGAGTTCAATCTAACGTTAGTGTCAAGTTTTAACCAAACCGTAGCCATCTGTATATAAGTATAAGATAAACACTGTTCCCTGGAATTATTAAATAATTTTCAGCCTCTCTTTTATTCGTTTCATCCTAAACACTTTATAATAGTGCAAAAGTTAGATATGGCATGATGTGATCAAGAGCCAAAATTTAGACTTGAGGAAATCTTGTCAGATGAGTTATAAGTAAACTGCAAGAAAAAAAAGAACAGTCAGTGAACTTCATCATTTCAATATTGAATTTTATTTTCACCTCTAAAATGTCACTGAAAAAATAAAAGTTAGTCTGGATAACTCTTGTGTAGCCTAATCTTTGATAAGCGTGATGGTTTACAAAGCTAATTCATCTCTCATAGATTCTTAATTCAGTTATTAAAAAACTATACTTTAAATGCCCAGGGGCCTAATCCTTTCGGTTTTACAGCTTTCTGAATAGAAAGTGAGATTAGGCACAGAAAAGTTGTAGTACAGGCAACTGTACAGTGCCTGAGCTCAATCTTATAATTGTAGTACAAGCATGCTAAAGCTTGGTAAGTATGAACATATAGATATAGCTGTATGTAGCTCATAACTAGTTTGTCACGGAAAAAAGTATATGTGGGTATTTAAATTGACAGAATTAAAATAAATACAGATTAGAAAATTACACTCTGTAAATCATAAGCATACACTCTTGTCCATCAAAATAGTTACAAAGTTAGTGGTTTCAGAAGACATTTAATGTCACTATAGGCATAAACTTTGGTACCTGCATCGGATTTGTGCTATGTCTAAACTTACTTACGTGTGAAACTCCCACATTGCGTGTACAGGACCTGTCCAGGCAGGTAAGCAAGTACCGGTAGATTACTATTTCGGTATCGGACATAACTCCTAGAGTCAAGTTAGACAAATAAAGTTCTTTTAGCTTTGGCTATGGAGACAATCACGCTAAATACCCCAGCCGTCCACGGTAAAGTCGAAACATGATTTTTCCACCCCACTTTTCGGAGTCTAAATCGTCACAAAGAAAAGGTGTTTGAACAATCAAATGTATTTTTTTCCAAGCTTTCCGATGGATGTATCAACTTTTATAAATTTCATTGCATTACCTCGAAAAAATTACAAAACACGTTACATCATTGTTTTTTTCAATTTTAAGAATATTTTCTCTAGTCTCAATCAAAAAGCTAAGATTTTATTGCGCCGATACAGGAAACAAAAAAATTATACTTTTTTCTTGAAGATTAATATTTAATCAATAAACATAAAAAGGTTTTCGTATTCCACTGCGCGCCGCTCGATCAAGTAAGAAAAGCATCATCTGCAGCTAAATTGTTGTTGTATCATGGGGCGCAGCCTGCTCGTTTGAAATCGCTTGTATTTTTTTCCGCAAGTTAAAACCTATTGTGCTCATACTTAAAGCATGAAAGAAAAATTTGGTATGATTATTAAGTAATATAAATATGGCATTCCTTATGGACGTAAGACCCTTATGCGGGCCAAAATTTGATGACGTGTTTTTAATTGTTGAAGATCGCAAAATTTATCTTGCAACATCGAGTTTTTAAAGTCGAGTGGCAGTGTATGATCGTCTAATATACTGCGGCCAATATGGCTGTTAAAAGTAGTAAACGCGACTGAAAGACCAAACCTTTACTTAGGTTACATGTTTTTAACGTGTTAAAAAAATATTTTAAAAGGCCTTACTAAAGAATATTCCTTTAAAAAGCGTTTTTTAATTGTTTTCGATCTTTTGAGGAAGTTTAGTAGTAAACTTTAGGGCTTTCTATATGAAATATTTATTTCTCTACAACAATTGATAATTTTTTTTATTTAACCTTATAACTGCTTCTCCCTAACCTTCAAAAACCTCTCCAAAGATATTTTTTTACTTGCTAACAGTCTTTATAGGCAACGTAATGATATATTATTGGTCAACTTTTATAAATTTTTCATTAGTCCAATTTAAGTAGAAAATGATCTTTAATTAATCATACAACGTTATTTTTATAACCTTTAAATGTTCCTTTTCATCGTAATGACATGTGGCTTGCAGTTGTTTCAGACATATGTAAGATAGATAATACGATATAATACAAGAAATTTTCTGTGCTATGAAAATTCGACACTATTCCTGATCAGACATCAAGCAGTTTCGTTGTAACCTTGACAATGTTTCTAACAAAAGTAATGTCATGTGGCAATGCGATTTGTTGAGGTGGTTAAAGTGAAGCAAAAAGGGATTTTATAAGCTTTTATTTAACTTGTCTTACTGTCTATCTGTCCAAGACAAATCTTGCAATCGATTTTTTTAAAACTTTCAAACATTCGATCGGTTTAAAATTTTGCATACACTTATATTTGTGAAGACAATGCAAAACAATTTATTAAAGATTATTGTAAATTTAAATGGCGGCCATTAAAATAGCAGATTACCTTCTTTTTACAACTCCCTTGAAATGGGTATCAAAAAAAAAGATCGTGATTAGTAGAATACAATAACTTAATTTACGTTATAAGAAATTCGAAATAGTGGACAACATCAAAATAGAGCATCACCTGTTCTTTTAAACCATCTTGAAATGGGTATGAAATCATAATGCAACAAAATAAACAATAAAATATGTAACACTATTGATAATCAGATGTATTTCTGCGGGACAACATTGAGGATACAATTTTATGATATACTTAATATTTCAGGTATAATGACAGAGGTTTAATCACAATATACTTACTTTTGATAAATACATTGACTAAATTTCTTAAAAAAAATGAAAATGTACATCTAGTAGATAACAACCGAATCATTATCATCGTTTATTGTTACATACCAGTGATAGATTGAGGACAACCGCACAGACATTATTAATTTGATTACTTTTCTGTTTTTTTTTAAATTCTTTCTAAGTAACCTTGACATCGTTCTTTTTAAGTTGCATTATCTGGTTTTTGATATGTGATCCAAAACCATTGCAACATAAGAGAGAAATTAGATTTTATTAGTCAATATATTGTTAATTACCATCAACGTCATAAACTGCTTTTTTTGGTACTCTTAAATAGAAAAAATAATAATTTGTTCGTTATGAATTAAATATAAGAGCATTTACAGTAAAAGACAAAAAAGTTAGTTAATAAAAATAAAGAAAAACGTATTCAAACAAGCTTTTCTTTGTTTAATCAAGCTGTATTCGATTACAAGTAGAAGATTATGGAGCTCAAGCTAGTATATTATGACTCAACTTAAATAATTATACCTAAAATTTTGAGTATCGCAATAATTTGGATCCTAAATGTTGTTCAGTGGATATAAATTTAATTTTTAATAACGTTTCATATTCTATTGTATTCTACTTATTATGCTTCTTAATTGCACAACCATGTCAAAAAGGCTGTAAAAAATAGTTAATGATTTATTTTGTGTCGGCCGCTATTTTAAATTTTTCTAACTTAGAATAGATTATTGTATTCCACTTGTCTTGCTCATTCGTTTGATACCCATGTTGAGGGAGTTATAAAAAGAAGATAATTTACCATAAAACTCTGAAAACCAAGTTACATAAAAGCTTATGCAATCACTTTTGCCTTCCCTTCAACCACCTTATAAGACCGCTCTGCCACATGAAATAGCTTCTATATGAAACATTGTCAAGGTTAGAACAAAACTTCTCGATGTCTGATCACAAATAATACCAAATTTTCCATAGCACTGATAATTTCTTGGATGATATCCTATACTCGAAACTGAATTTCTCTGAAATGACTGCAAGCAACATGCAAAAACGATTACGAGAAAAATTTGTAGGTTAGAAATATAACGGTATAGGTTTAGTTAAAGAAATTTTCCTACTTGAATTTGACGAACAAACAATTTATAAAAGGTTCCTTATATTTCATCATAACGTTCCTAATAGTGAATGCTAGCAACTAAAGAAAGCTGTTTGGAAAGGGATTTTGCAAGGTTAGAGACGAGCTTTTGTAAAGTCAAATAAAGATAGTGTTTTATTGTTATTAAGAGATAGATTTTTTGTAGAGAATATCTTGTAGTTTACTACCAAACTGTCTCAAAAGATCGAAAACAATGAAAAACCCTTTTTCAAGGGATATTTTTAGGTAAGGGACAAATAGTTGTACCTTAAGCGATGGAAAAGATTATTTTTGCATTTAGCGATAAAAAATTAGTTTTTTTGACCTTCTTAAATATTTTTATAGTCCCTTAAAAACATACAATTTGAGTAAAAGAGCTATTTTTCAATTGTTTTTACCACTTTTACCAGCCATATTTGCCGCGCCCGATCAAATTCTAACACATTGCATTAAAATCCAGATGTTGCGAGCTAAATTTTGCGATCTTAAACAATTTAAAAAAAAAATACGAGTAAGTGGGTGCTTGGGTACCCAACTATTAGGTTATACTTTTTTTGCGGAGACTATATAAATGTAGATATAGCTGTTACAAAACAATGTTTTAAATAACCCAATTTGATATATCTAAGGTGGGGCAATTATCGTTGGATTGAAGATAGTCGTTGATTAGGTTAGTTTCAAAAAATATGTGACTATTCAATAAATGAACAAATATAAAGAATATAGGCTGTCGAGGAAAGAAGTATAGAGTATAGCCATGGCACGACGTGCTAGTAAGAAACTGCCCACTTTATCGAATTTTGTGACTATTTCAAAACAACTTCCTACGCTAAGAACATCTCTAATGTCGCGCTCGCACCTACCACGTATGCATACACACTTATTCTTAGTTCCGTATAGAACACCCACAATATAATATATATTTTAAAAAAAGCTTTGGAAATAATGAAAAACCAGTTTCATTAACAAATGTTTATTTAATCATATAAAATAGATTATTTACATATTTCATAAAATATTTTACAAAGACACAAGGGTCCAGTCCTACACGGGACAACTTGATACAAGCACTCTACACCTCACATTACTATAACTACATATAGTGGCTGTATCACGTGTAGATTTCTTGTGGGCAGTTGTACAAATAAAGAAAAAAAATCGTATTAGTGTATTAGCAGGTAGCAGTGGTACACGTAATGACTGCATATGCGTCATCATGAAAACGTGAAGCTTCTTTTGGATGTGATGGATTTCGAGTGTCTTAAAAAACCTAGAGCAATATCCTTGATAGGCTATCAAGACAGTTATAGATCAATCGTGTGCTCTGAGCCTTTATATGATTGCTTTATTAGAAATCGCGTTGATTGCCGAAATTTTAAAGACCTAAGAATAATGTTGCTTAATGCTTTAGAAAATAATAAAACTTTTAAAGTAAAATGCGAGACCCGGATGCAATTTGCTTGATGCGTTATAACATCAAAAATTATACCTGCTTGCAAATACATAGATTTTTTTGGTTAAAAATTAATGAAATTGTAAACTCACGATTTTTTCGCTAAAAACAATCTTTATTTATTTAAAACTTAAGCAAACGATATGTCTTATGCAAAGTTTGTGGTTTATTTTAATTTCGCTAAAAATTGTGGATTCTTGGTTAAAAACGCAGCTTTATCGTGTACGTACTCCTGCTGTTTATGAATACCAAAAAATCATCATTGATTATATAAGAACAGAATTCAGCCCAACAAAAATGTATTGTATTAGTGACAGTGCAGCACGATATTTTAAAAATGAAACTAATATTCACATCCTCTTATTCCACGAAACAGATTTCACTACAATACATCGAAAAGGAGCATAGGATAGAATCAGGGCGTATTAAAAACGTGGTGCTAAACGCGCAAGCTTACAGCATTCTTCGAATAACCATATCTCATCTTCAGTCGACCCTTTGTATTGTGCTAAAACCTACTGTAAAAAGACTAAAGTATTTTTCAGTAGAAAAATTGATGGTAAGGAAATTTCTATAGAATCAAAAGAACGCATCGCTGGTGTAAGGACAATCCCAGGTACTCTGCATCATTATGCTTTTATACTTATACACGAAAATAGATTTATAATTAAGAATACATCATTGTGTGCGTAGTACGATACTTATCCAATATTAAAATAGGGAAACCAGACAACTATCTTTAATAAAGAAAGGAAGTATACATAAGAGTTTTATGTAACAGAGCCGAAAATTATTGGAAAATGCGTCTATTTATATAAAAAACGGTCGTTAGAAACTTTACCCTGTGAATATTAGCTGAATACTAATTGAAGTATTAAAAACATTTCAAATGCTATAATTATCTTAATTGCTTTGTAAGTATTAAAATTTAAAATGAAGCATACAGATTTTTATTGAAATAAAGTTTTTCCTATTATTGAGATGGAACCGCTAGAATTCTGATAACGTAATGGAACCGTCGATCATCTCAGTAAAAATTCATTATTATTATTATTTTTTTTTCGAACAACATTTTGACTATAAAAGATTTTGGCGCGAGTGGTACATGCGTTTGGGTACAATGGCACGCGAAGCAATTTAAAAAATCCTCTCTATTCGTTCATTGAATACTTACCAAGAAAAATAAGTAATTTTTTTATTTGATGCATCAGCGTAAAAAACCTCAGCTTTCAATTAAAACTAACGAAAAAATTTTAAAATTGGAGACCACAACTATTTAACGAATCATGTACTTTTTTTAAGGTTCTACATAACATTATTTAAAAATGTATGCAATCGCTGAAAAGCTGAGAAAAAAATACATTATATTGTGCGCAAAATTTTTTTTTTATGAAGTTTAAGCCTCGAAAAAGCGAGGTGAAAAATGTAAGTTTTGATTCTTGCGCGGACGGCTGGGGCAATCGGCGTGATTTTCCCCCTGTCACCGTCAGACATGGTTAAAAGATACGACCCTGATAATACAATGGTATGGCATAGTATGTAAGAGGTAAAAAAGGTAAGTGAGTAGGTGAAAGTCGACTGAGTTAGATAAGACAGAGACGGTGTTGGCATTAGCATCGGCGCGGGCGTACGCAGAACTGATGACATTCTACATGTATAGGTTTGTACAAGTATATCGATGTCGTCAGCAGCTAGCTAACTGCCTAAGTTCTCTATTTGCTTAAGATAAATAATGGGAGTATCTACTGTATTATTTAAGGCCCATTTTTTGGCGTTGAATTAGATAATGTTAGGTAATAAAGCCAGTACAGAGAAAATTAATATTTTGAACATTTTAAGTTGCCTTGACTTAACGTTGCAGCTAATAAAAATTATTAAATGAATAATTGACGCACAATCATGTCATTTTAACGAATGATTTAAGCACAAACTCAGCAGATTAATTAAGAAATCTAGGCAAAAAATAGATAATTAAATGACATACACACTGTTCAAAATTTTATAAAAATTGACAGTTTTTCAGTAAAGTTTTCGATTTATTATCAAGAAATGTTATTTAGTTTTCGTTTACAGTGTAATGAAATACTAAATTTGTAAACATATACATTTAAATTTCAATAACTGTGCTGAAATTCTAATAACTTTCTAAAAATTAAGAATATTATTAATATAATAAAACATTTCTTAATTTTCAGGGACGTGTACTGAATCTATGTTATAAGTTGTGAATTTAATGATTGTGTTGGTATACATGCCCATAAAGTATAATAAACTTTTCAGCTGCATACATTGTTCACTTTATCCGTGGCGGTTACTAGGGTTAGACGGGTTTTCATGAGCTCTGCGATTTTTGATTGTTAAAAAAAATGAATTAAAGAATTTGTATTAAGTTTTGCGTAAAAAATAAAATAAAGTGTAGCAAAGTGTGCGAAATGTTATCAAAGGCTTATCGTGAGTCATTTTAGGTATGAAACGCGTGGCAGCAAAATTTGTCCCAAAATTGTTGAATTTTAAACAAAAACATCGTTGCTTATTCGTCATTTTTTGGCAAAAAATAACACTGTAATGATGCCCCAACCTCCATACTCGCCAGGCATGGCCCCTTGTGACTTTCTCCTTTTTCCAAAAATCAAAAAAAATTTTAAAGGGTCGTCGTTTTACAAGCATAGATGACATCGAAAGTGCATCCCTGAAAGAGCTCAAAGCTATCCCAAAGATCGAGTTCCAGAAGTGTTTTGAGGATTGGAAAAAGCGCTGGCATAAGTGCATAATATCAAGTGGGGACTACTTTGAAGGGGACAACATCAATATGATGAATAAATAAATATTCTTTTCAAAAAACGAGAATTCCGGGTATTTTTTGAACACACCTCGTACATGGTAAGAACCGCGAACACAAGAAAGTAATTTATACAATGACTAAGCATAAAAAAAATTAGCACGCACTAGCTAAAAGACAAAAGGCATTACACTTTGTGGTAAGTGTGTGTCAGCGACGCCCTTTTTCTTTTGGCTTCAGTGCGTTATCTGTGCTGAGCTTGAAAATTGTAGTACTATCATAAAGTTTACTTTGAAGTATCAAAATAATATTAATGTTTCCATGATCTAATCAAAAGTAAGAATTAGGTACCTTTTTTACATAAATAGTCAGGACACATATGGAAATTCATAGTTACATTTAAACGTGAATCCAGCATAATGCACTAAGAAAAATATTTTGTTAAAGCCGTCAAACATTTCATTGATTTAATATGAATTGAATAATAAGGATTAAATTGATTAAAACATGTTTGAATGGATTTAAAAATATATATATTCGTAAAAGAAAATGTTTACTTGGTTCGTTATACTTTAAATCTAATAAAACATTTTAAATAAAATTCTAAAAAACAGTTAGAGTTGAAATCAAATAATTGTTTTTAATGCAGCTATAAAATACTAACTTATTTACATTTGAATAGTTATGCCCATAGTGTACTTACATAATTATTCTCGTTACCATAGATAACTTTCAACAAATAGTTAAAAGTTATTTTACTTATAAAATACAATAAGCAAATCAATTTATGTCCACATTGACAGTAGTTGTTCAACCCGATAAATAATATTTTTCGATTTATGTGAGTCATTTGAAATGATTGCCATTGTGTTTCTAATTTTTAAATTGATATCATCATATTGATTGCGCTAGATTATAAATGAAATGTGTTTCAAGGTTTAAGACCATATATGTACAAGTATTGAGTGTAAGAAATACATTGCACGTCTTTGCTCAGCGATGATCGTGTCAGCTCTATTCGAGCCCAACCTACGCCAGATTTTTCCATAATAAAAAAATACCCTTTAGTTTCTCATAATTATTTATCATTACTTTCATTTCTATAAAATATTTGTTCGACTTGAAGAAGCAATTCGCATAGTATACATAGATATAGTATAATAATAACCAAATATTTTTTCTATCCAACCGTTCCCGTCGTTGAGTCAAACTGTAGTGTAGTTTAATCAATCATAATAGGTAAGTTGAATGTGTAAATCAGGTCCTTAATGAAAGTAGAAAAAACTATCTAATTTAACAACAAATTCTTAATTATTCAAAAATTACAATTTTTATAAAATTGTTTTAATAGCACTACGTGATAAAGTTTGTCAGTTAAACTACAAAATTTGTTTCTTAGTATGTTAGAGCGTCAATTTAGATTGACTTTTAACAGACAACTTATGCAACTTATGCATTATTTGAGTAATATGTTTCAAATAAAGTAAAAAAGATATTTTGAAATGAAAAAGTATTTAAAAGTTAATTCAAAACTCGTTCGAAATATCAAAAATTTGAATATAAATTTAAAATGTATTTAAAAATTTTGTAAAGCATTTGAAGCAATCATTAAAAAGCGCTTAAAATGTAAAATATAAAACGCTTTTAAAGATTTAGAAATTAAAAAAAAAAGTTCAATTTGCATCAAAAAATAAAACCTGTTTGTGACAGCTTTATAATATTTTTCTTGGATCTCCTACCCTGGAAAAACTATGGTCGGCAGCAGCTGCTACATGTTGAGAGGGTACTCACTCCACAGTAAGTCGTTAATGTGACCCGCAACGCATGGAGCCAAATTGCCTTTACAGTGAACTTATTACTCAACCAGTGGTATGTACTATAGACCATGCATGGTGCTACATGTCACCACGTGCAGGAGTTTATCACTTCCACAAGATCGTGGCTACTGCTACAAGCCATAGTTTTTTCAGTGTAAGAATATTTTTAACAGTACTGATAACGTGGAATGTGATTCTTCTTTTTTCTTTCTTAAATAATAATGGATTGTACTAAAATCCTATCATAAAAGGGATGTGGCTTCTAGGGCGCAGCTATGTTGAGAACACGTTTAAAATGCAAGCTATTAGGTGCTAAAAGGGAAGTCTATGTTGAGACAGCAGCCATATCAAAAACTCGTATAGAATCCATGTGATAGGCTGTTAAACAAGAAGTACACATGAAGCTGGGGTAGTATTGGGAGCAAGTGTGAAATTGGAGGGGATAAAATGATATGCGCCATCGCCCATGGTGGAGTTTTAGTAAAACCCGTGGGAACGCAAGCAAACAAAAGATGGTAGCAAAATTAGGATTTTTAAATGAAAGAGATTATGTGTCGCAATATCATTGTGCTCTAATTAAGAAAGGAATTGGCCCTTTCGAATAAAGTAAAATACAGCAAGTAAATTGAAAGTGTTTTCCAGTGAATTAAAAATAAGTGCTTTGAAAACCGAAGAGCACGTAAATATCTCTTGATATCTTTGTTTATGTGCCTTGTACTAGCATACATAAAGCCTTTAAGTTTAGCTGATGGAAAAATAGGTACGTACGTCTTCATGTGGTGTGGGTTGGTGCAGGCATTTTGACAGTATGTTTGATAAAAGTGCGAGATATTAATGAATATGCGTGCAGTTGGCATGTTCTTGCTTACTTCCGTCATTGGGACGTCAAATAATCGTCACGTGGAGCTGACGCTGCACCTGTCAATTTGTGTACGATTATCTGTGCTCACTTTTCCAAGCAGCTACACTTTCAACAAACGTAATGTCAAAATGCCTGAACCAACCAAAACCGTGTGAATATGTACGTATTTATATTTTGATCAACTACAACTTTAACGCCTTATGTATGCCAATACAACGCATAATAACAAATACATTGACAGGTATTGACGTTCACCTAGGTTTTTCAACCTCTTTGTTTCAATCCACAGGAAAACAAACTTAACTCACTAACTGCATTTCACAAAATTTAAGAGTGTTGATTTTTCTTTTAACATTGGCGCAATTATATCGCTATTTGAAATCTATCTCAATCATATATTCTTGTTATGCTGCGATCACGTGTTTGCTGGCTTCCCCCCAGGTTTACAACTTTGGCCACTAGCTGTGGTGCTACTTGTCATTCTCACTCCCAATTGTGTTACAAATTACATGAAATGTACTAAAAAAAAGTTTCAAAAATTACACGAATGTTTTCTTTGTTTAATAATTTTTTTCCATGTATAGATATACCTAATGTAAAGAATTAATAAACTGTTTATCTAAATAATTTAATGTACTCGAAGTATTTTCGTGCAGTTTTTTTTACAAGGTGTCTAATAATGTCATTTCGATAAGCAATGACATTTTATAGATGCCCAGCTGGTGTTTTAGCCATGTCAGGGCCATTAACTATAGAATACATCTTATACTTGTGTGTATGAGTCTTAAGCTTGAAGAAATCCATTTCTGTTTCTTTCTTATATCTGATCTCAGGGCTGTTTGGTTCATATTTGATACCTAATTCGTTTCAATCCATCATGATGTCTTTTGGCAGTTTAGGCCAGTCATTCAACTCCTGAATAAGAAAGTTCTCTCAACAAAGGTAATTGTATTAAATGGAAAATCAGATCCTTGGAATATGATATTAATATTCTCAGCGACCAAAACCATTAACGTCGTAAAAAAGGCAAATAAAAGGTTAATTTACATGTATCTTGTCAACGATTCAAAATACGATAAAATAAAAATACCAGTATGTAGAGTGGCTAATTTCCTATCGATTTAGTATTTTTGTTTTATTTTGTTGCACAACATCGGAAGATAAAAAAAAAGGTTCAAAGGTATTATAGGCATTTGATGTAAAAGTGAGTGAGACACAGACTGACCGACACATTGATTTCACTCGATCGTTGAATCAGAATATTTTTAGAACTATAAGTGGCGTTAAAGACCATTATCTCGTATTTGTAATGCATTAAAAACACGCTTGTGATTAAAGGTACGTAAATATATCCAAATGTATTGTTTGTTATACGAATGTAGGTAAAAAAGATTGTTAGTCTGTATGCAATCAAAATTGTGCAATAAATTATTTAATGAGTAATATTTTCGAAGTATCGTTGTTTTAGCAAGTTTTGTTAAGGATTATGTTCTAAGAAATGTTTTGGCTGGGCCTCTGTTGCATAAACATTTATATCTGTTAAGTTAACTGGAATAACATAAATTAGTGTCTATGCTAGTATGATGTCACCTTATTCATAAGAAAATAAGCGTAGCAACTTTTCACGATGTACTTTTCACGTATATCGTGTACAACTAACACGCTCAGATCGAATGCATTAACCTTCAGAGGACACTATTTTCATCGTTTTTATTCATGTTGATAGTTATAAACTACAGCACGATAGCTTACTAAGCTATTACAGTTATCCATGGACATTTGCAACTATAAACCGTTGAATACTTGTTGTGTTAGCAGCTTAGGTGACTAATGTTTGCAGAAAAGCTTGCTTTTTTGCAGTTATAGGTTCGAATCCTGCTCAGCTCTGCAATTTTCTTTTATTTGCAATCTATCAGGCTATATACGTAAAGAAATTATACTTTCTTTCATTTGAATTTACCGCCCTTCTCATGCTCCGTGCGCTATTTTACAAAACTACACTGGATGGAATTATAGGTATTAGAAAAATTAAGAAAGGACAGATGTATACAAAGAGAGAGAAAAACTGAAACGTGATCACAAAAGACACGTACACAAAAAGTTCATACTGAGATAAAAGTAATAATAAGTCATGATAATAAAAAATTGTATAAGTTAGTGTAATTAAGGAAAGTGATAGTAATAAACTTTTATTGTCGTTTCTCTTTTTACAGGTGAGAATGTAAATATGGTAGATAAACCTTTGTTCATAGTAAAATAAATCTTATATCTCTTTTTACAGAAACATAATTCAGTTTATTATTTATCCACAATTCAATATAGTGACTAA
>JAPYYV010000399.1:0-34623 GCA_030522625.1 Copidosoma aretas
GTGAAAAATTTTTTGGTACCGATACCTTCCGGCAGACTTGCCACAAATATTTCCACTAAATCCCAAAGCAGACATCTGGCGTAAGTCTGCTGCAAGTATACCAGAAGGTATCTGCCGAGCAGGGGTCTTTCGTTAATCTGCTGCAAATCAGCCGAAAGATATTTTTCGAGCAGACTTCTTTCATAAGTCTGTCGCAAGTCTGCCGGAGGGTACATCGAAATCAAAAAATTTTTTTTTCTTAATCCCTGAACAGACATCTGGCGTAAGGCTGCTGCAAGTATGTCGGAAAGTATCTGTTAAGCAGAGGTCTTTCGTCAATCTGCTGCAAATCTGCTCAAAAGTGTTTTCCGAGCAGACGTCTTACATAAGTCTGCCGCAAGTCTGCCGGAGGGTAACGGTATCAAAAAAATTTTTCACCTAATCCCTTTGCAGACATCTGGCGTAAGTCTGCTGCAATTCTGATAAAAGGCATCTGCCGCGCAGGCCAGACAGCAAGTCTGGTGCAAATCTGCCGGAAAGCATCTGCCGCGCAGGCTAGACAGCAAGTCTGCTGCAAATCTGCTGGAAAGCATCTGCCATGCAGGCTAGACAGCAAGTCTGCTGCAAGTCTGCCGATGAAAGTCTTTTTGAAGCATCCTTACGGCAGAAGTGGTCAAGTCTGCTGAAGCAGACAAGCAGAAGTCAGACGGAAGATTCTAGCAGCAGGCAAATTCCGTCAGACTTACGTCAGAATTGGAAAAGGGCTGGTTACCAAGGTTCTGATGCTTTCATCAGCTAATAATAGGGGGGGGGGGGGGGAAAGGTGCGAGTCGTCCCTGAATGGGGCGGGGATTGGGGGGGGTTAGCTTCAGCTCTTTATAAAAATATTCGGAATTTGTAGCATAAAAAGAGAACGTTTTATGTACTTGAGAAATCTAATTTGCAAAACCTTTGACAACCAAGTGGAAGAGGAGCGGTACTCACTGACTCTTGTACTTATAGGCGCTACTGCTTTCTTATTGTATGCCTATAAGAGTGAACGAGCGAAAGCGATTGACTTACATCTATTTGAAGGAAAAGTAAAAGAAAAAGGTACGAAAAGTTTCTTTCTCTTACTATTACAGAAAAATGACGCACGACAGTTGGGCACAAATGTAAGACTACTATGAACTATAATCTATTTTCTTAGGATTAGTATCTGTAAAGTCTCAAGTTCAAGTGGAAACCTGGGGAACGTCATTTGACTTTGGAAGAAAAAGCTATTATAAAGCGTTGAGTTTTCACGACATCCTTAACGTGTACCCTTGTTTTGACAGCAGTTATTTTACAGTAAATATGTCCGTTTTTCTTATTATCTCCTATAATTAATTAGTTTCCATTTTCTTCTGTAATGCGAACAAAAAATAATTTTAGATTTTAGAAGACTTTAAAACGCTTTATGCAGGAAAGTCCATGTCTCTTATTAAAGGCTCGTCTTCTGTTGCAAAAAAAAATCATTGCGTTAGTGGATAAAGATGCTATTTTTATCAATGAAGAAGAAAAACGTCAGTATAAAACGTTTTGAAAATATCAAAAAATTAACAACAACAAATGAATTAAAAATTCATTAACATTATTGTAGCGAGTGACGAATTGCTGGCACTTATATCACTAGCCTATCTAATAAGATCTCCATCTCTTCAAATACACAGTAAAAAAAATTGCGCGAAAGGATATCTGCATATCGTTTTTTTGTCAAAATAAGGTAATTTTTCTAATGATAACAATTACATCCATTAAAATCAATAAAACAAGTTAGCATTGAGAAGTAGAGTTGTTACTTGTTGACTTTTAAGATCTATCGCACCGTCAATTTTAACTTGTTATAATGAGAATAAATTAAAAGATACATGTAAACATTTATGACATCATCGACTAAAAAAAACAACAGTAATGAATATGTTTTTCTAGGATCTCGAAAATTTAGATAAAAAAGACGATTGTTTTAAAATTTCGATTCTGTTAAATCGTACTATCAAGAATTAGGATACAACTCCGTGTATCCCTTTATTGTTGTGTTTGGATTATTAAATCATCCAAAACAAATTTATGTTGTTCTCAACGAAGAAGTGAAATTTATATTTTAATCTATTACACAAGCTATCGACGTATATTTTAAAATATCAAATATTTTCACCAAAGAAAATTGCAAAATAAGTTTTCACGTCACACAGTTCTTTGAATTCTATATTTATAAAATGTTTAATTCAGGCATATACGCGGGTGCGTCAAAATTTGTAGCTGACTTGTGAATTTTAAGAATCATAAATAAAAACTTTAACTTCTAATTTCACTACAACTTTATACATAGAATGGAACAAGCTGCATTTGAAAAGGACATTCTGAATTGTATGTTGTCACTGTACCATTCTTAAAGAATCTCCCGAAGTGCCGTTCAAGAGATTATTACAAAAGTAGATAATTTAATGGCTTACGTGCTCGTACAATGTTAAAAAAAAAGATTATCCAACATTTAAATCATTTACCTGGATAATAAAATCCATTGTGAGAAGGTTTCAAGTTTACTGGAAGAAAGCAAGAGCCCCTTAAAAAAGTTTGCCACTGAACGTTTACGTTTTAAAATGCATAAAAAAAAGTATTTTTACATATCCTGAATTTCATGAAGTATGCCATGAATTCATTTTTGAAATTGTGGATCATGATAAAATTCCAGTTGAAAAAGTACCTCTGCACATGGTCAATATACTTGAAATCATCGTTGGAAAACATTTTTAAAACTCCTGGATTATTTAACGAAATTCTAAAATATCTGGATGTACTAAATCAGAAAAAAACCAGTTGTATCAAACTTCATGCAAGCTACACTGTGACAAATTCACACTTGTGATAAAACAATTATGCTAACTTTTCTTTTATTCTATGATGACTTTGAGCCCGGCAGCCATTCAGGACTACAGCACCTTCATACAGCATATTTTCCCTTTCTCCCAATTGATTTCGTGTCAAAAACAAATAGTATACATGTCGTATCCATATTTTACAATAAATATAAAAAAATCGTTGGCAATAAAGCTTTGTTTGAAAAATGGTCCAAGACATCGATAAATTATCAGAAAAAGGCATAGTTGTAGATCTTGATCGTTCTAAAAAAAAAAAAATTTTTTTTGATGTGCTTTGCCTGTGGGTGATAATTTAGGCGTTAATGCTACCGGAGGGTTTGTCGAGAGTTTTTCAGCTACACGTTATTGTAGAATATGCCAAGATACTGCTTTACAATTTCAAACCATGGTTGAGAAAGACGAAACACTTTTACGAAGTACAGAAAGCTACAATTTTGATGTTTTACGTAATTATCTTAGCACAGGTATAAAACAAGATTGTGTTTGTAATAAAATACAAGACCTTTACATCATTAAAAATGCTTCATCAGATGTCATACATGAAATATGTGAGGGTGATCTACCATGTACTCTTTCAAAAGTTTTAATCTGCCTTATAGAAAAAGAAAAGATGTTTTCTTCGAAAAACATTCAATTATCGCATCAAATATTTGTCCTATGGTGATGTTAATTCTATAAATAAACCTTAGCCTGTCTTAAAAAAGAAAGGAAAACAACCGATGCAAGATAAAATGCAAAATATAATAAAAATTAAGTAATCCTCAGCTGAAATATTGTGCTTCAGCAGGTATCTTGGAGTTATTGTAGGTGATATTATACCGGGAGACAATTAGTACTGGAAATTATATTTAATATCAGGTAAAATTATTGGTATGTTTATGTCACCCAGGTACATGATAGGTCGGCTTTCACGCCTAAAAATATTGATCACCGAGCATAACCAGCTGTATATAGAGTTGTTCGGATATTTAAGGAGGTTCGTCCGCATTCGCGGGGGGGGGGGGGTGAAAGGGACTGTGGCTATGCCTACGCTAATGTGCAGGATCCACGCTGTAATACCAACTTAAAGAAAAAAAAATTTGTATCAATAATATTATTTACTAGTAAATATACACACGAATATTGTTCTTATACAAACTATTAAGAATTTTCTCATGATTTTTTGTTCTGAATGTGTTTATCAATGAAATATTTTAAACATTATCAACACAAATTATAAGAGAGAAATGTGGCAGAGTTGTACTTTCCTGTCTCTATGTTTTCTATCCTCGTGTGCATACGAAATGCAGACACCTCCGCAGCAAATTATCTGTCATAAGTTTGTGTACATATCAAAACTTAATTTGACTGTGATATTGGAAAGAGTGTGAAGATGTAATGGAAAAGAAATGACAATAACAGTATGAAAAACGAGTTAAGCTGATCTAAGTAGGCAAATCGAGAAGGAAAGAAAAAGAAATCGATATCAAAACAAGTTATAATCTGGAAGGTTGTGGCATCGTTCAATTGCAGGTTACGGCCAAGTTCATGTATTGCACATTTGGTCGAGCATTACTTTTCTTAGAATATGTCATAAATAAAACCATAATTGGATAAGCATCAATACTACTAATAAGATATCGATCGTGTTTTGCAATTACTTCAGTTCCTACAGGAAAATCACACGAACATCCTACAGCAACTATCTCACAGACGGTGTACGATAAGAACTCCAAGACAGCTGTTGGTAAGTGCATCTTGTGTTGTATAACAACTGTGATCGTCTGGGGTTTCATCAAATTTATTATTATTTTACTTATAAATTTATCATATCGTCTTATAAATTTCTTGAAGCTTTTCAAATATTCGCGCCAACGTACGATCAAATTTTCGCCCACCTCGTAGTTCATACTACCAGCCACCAGGTTGCTACCACTCCCCGCAAGTGCAATAGCTAGGTCTGGGGCTTAAGTAGGCGCGGCCGATGCTGTTCTTGGCTCTTGAGCCCCAACGCGAGTCGGAGGCAGTGGTCTGATCATTAATTGAACCTAATAAAACCACTATGTTGAAAATACCAATCTCGGTATTCTTATTTAAAACAACCTATCTCCTGCCATCGAAAGATCCTCAGATCTACTCATCAGCTGACGCTTGTTAGAGCGCTCTCTCACATCCAGGGGACAGGTGGCTAGCGCCATCATTCGGACTCCAGGTGACTACAGGGATGACACAATCGGCAGCCTCCTCAAGGAACCAACGACGGAGACGACGTTCACTTTCGCTCTCTTACAGTTGCCAAGGCTTATCCACGCCTTTGTCACCACAACTTTGATCCCAGGCTACGTCGTCAAACATCGTCAGTGGAGATAGCTGACTGTCATCTCGCTCTCTGTTCTCGTCGTCTCGCATTCTGCCTTGCCCAACTCCAGGGGGCACTTTTAACACAACTAACTCTTTAATGAAAACTTGAAAAGGTGATCTATAAGATTTAATATTCATGTTTTATTCCTTAGCTTTGCTCCATGCAGGTCTGGGCTATACTGCTGCAACAAAATTCTTAACAACCATAAACATTCTAGGCATGACCCTCAAATTGTTTGAGAAGCAGGAAATAGAAGTCGGACCTGTTGAGATGGTGGCCAGAAAAAGTTGCTGGGAGGCATGTAAAGAAGAAATTCGATAGACGCTGACACGCGCAAGCACATTGCAGAAGCAGTTGTAAGTGAAATTTTATCGGTTTTGCAACCAAAAATCTGTGCGACTACAACTGCATTCAAAAAGTATTTGTATTATGTTTTGAAATGATTATTTACTTAATGTGACAGTGATGAATGTCGTTGTTAGTTTCAGATTTTTTACCATCTAATCTGTCTTAAGTATGTACATGTTTTTTTGGTGATATGACTATTTATTAAAGAAAATATTTATTTTTAAAGATATTTTTGAATATTCACATAAAAATTTTATTTAACAGTACACATTCTATTTTTATTATTATTTCATTGTAAAATACTTTTTTTTGAAGCCAGTTTGTGTTCCACTTAATTTTTCAACTTCAGAAAAATCCGATCCATCTTCCAGTATCACTACTGAGCCATACGCTCAACACGCACCTCCAGCAGTTATGGATACACATTATATTCCTCATTCATTTAAAAATCCCACTTACAATAAAAAAGTCCGTATATTTGAATGTGATGACATGGGGTGGAACACACTTGGTACTGGATATCAATACGACAGTCTTAGTGGTGCTGGTTACCTTATTGGTTGTAAGTCAGGAAAAGTACTCGACTATGCCCGTGCCACAGGAAACAGTAAATGTCGTATGTGTAACCAAG
This sequence comes from Copidosoma aretas, assembly GCA_030522625.1. Lineage (NCBI taxonomy): Eukaryota > Metazoa > Arthropoda > Insecta > Hymenoptera > Encyrtidae > Copidosoma > Copidosoma aretas. The sequence continues at coordinate 6,200 of JAPYYV010000399.1, forward strand.
GTTATCCATGTACAGATCATGGTTGTAGACTGAATTACTATGGAACTGCTAAGGCAATGGAATTAGACGTAGCAGCTCAGACAGTTACTCGAAGTCAGGTTCTATAAAGCCAAAATATTGAGGTCGGAGTGTTCGTTGGGGATAATGACAGCTCCAGTATGTGTGCAGTGAATAGAGTCTCTGATCACATGATAATCAAACAATCAGATAAAAATCATACATCCAAAGGTGTAAAATCTCTGTTGTATAAAATTAGCAAGACTAAAAATTCAGGGAAATAGTTAACGACAGAGGCCATAAAATATTTACAGAAATGCTTTATAGATGCCACGGCCCAAAACAAAGGAGATGTAATAAGGATGGCAGCTGCTATTATAAATGTGCCGTATCATCCATTTAAGAATCATGACATTTATGGTGAATGGTGTGGCTATGTGCAAAATAAGGAAAATTATGAATGTAAAAATATTTCAGGTGGATTAAAAAATAGTATTATATTTGAAGATTTACGTATAATTTTTTCGCAAATAGTTGAAAATTCAGAATCATCCATATCAGGATGATATACTTAAATTATTGAAAGCTTGAAAAATATGATTTCAAGAAAGCCTCCAATAGCAATTTCTTACGCTAGCTCTGAGTTGTATGATTTTCGAGTTGCTTGTGCTATCGCTCAAAAAAATACTAGAGAACAGTATGTCAAAAATGTGCTGAAATTACATTTGAGTTCTGGGACGCATTCGTCACGATACATTGATCAAGTGTAAAAAGTTTTCTCGAATTCGGGCTGAAAAAGCGAAAATGACGACTTTTTAAACTGCGTCGTATTCAACTGAAAAAGCAACGCAGGCAGTTGAAAAATACACGTGAAGCTGTTGAGGGACAAACTTATTAAATTATTATATCATTACTTAGAACGTCTCAAAATTCTGTCTTGGATGTAAACATAGACACAAACACATCATCACTATATGATTCTAATAGATACGCAATAATTTATTTCGACCTTGAGACGGAAGGTTTTAGCACACCTTATGACGTTCTGTAATCAGGTGCAAAATATCAGAAATCAGTATTTAACGAGTACATTAAACCATCAAAAATTAATTAATTCCCGAGCATCCGTGGTGAATGGATAAACAAATGAGGGTGATGATTTATATTGTCGAATCGTACAAGCACCTCCATTACCCGTTAGAGATTTTTAAAATAATTTCTTGAAATTCCTCAAAGATGTTGGTAAATCTTGCATTCTAGTCACTCACAACTGCCGTTTTGACGCAACAAGATTGCTCATAAAACTAGTAGAGCTGTGCTTGGTACAAAAGTTTTGTTAAACAGTTTCGAGTTTCAGTGATACCTTGCCATTATTCAAGAAGCAATTACCTAGTCAAAAAACGAAAGGTTACAAGTTGACTACGCTTGCTGAAGATTTACTCAAAAAAACTACCAAACAGGCTCACGATGTCATCATCGATGTTAAAGTATTGCAAAAATTAGTTTGTTAGTTCCTTCATTACATACGAAGAGTTAGTGAATTGTTACGTAAGTGTTGATAATTTTATAAACTCCATCACGAAAGAGAAAACCACTAAAAATAATTTAAAGTACGTGGAACCATTACATGGAGTAGTCTCCAATTTTATGTTAAAAAGAATGGAATGTGCTGGTATTACCTTTGACTTATTAATCAAGGAGTACATCAAAGGAGAAACGTATACAATTAATTACCTTTAGTAAGGAGTTGAAGACAAAGCTACCTTGATCAAAACCAAAAGAACGCTCATTGTAATTTTAGAGTATATGAAAAATATTTTTGAAATATTATCATGAATATGAGTTAAATTGTAATGCAATGATCAAATTTTAAATATGTGCTTGAGGTTATAATAAAAGTAATTGTCACTGGTAGTTCAAAAATTTGCATTTATTCTAAACAAAGTTAAGTCAAGGTTGTGAACTACTAGTTGTTTTGTGAGAATGTAATAAAATTAAAAACAATAGAAATTAAAAAAAAACCATTGTTATATTATTATCTAGTAATAGACTACATGTCATCTACAAGAGAAATTTTTCATTCAGAACAAATGCTAGGTTATGCTGATATGTAACAACAATGATTGGAAACTAACTATAAGTTTAAGGTTTATTTATGGCATAATAATATGTAGTATTCCTGAAACGCGATAATATACGTATATGCCTTATTCTCAAATATGTATAGATATACAAAGAGGCGTGAAGATCAGCTGTGTAGCGTTGCCACATTTCACACCATTCGTATGGACAGCAGTTGAAAGAACGTCGAATTCGTAACTTTGTATTTAATTATTTATTGACTAAATTACGTTGTAATTCCACAACTTTTTTTTTTACATTTTCCTGAACCTCCAGCCTTTGCAATGCATAATTTTTTATAACCTTCGCATCATTTATAACAAAACTACATGACATTTACTAAGATTTTTTTCGTCGCTTCTATAAATGACCATGTTAAAACAAACGGCTTTAGCACTGAACTTCTAAAATACGATACTGTCAATCTTTCTGAAATTTTCACAGAATATTCTTAATTACTTGAATATCGGATTCCAATGATTTTTTAATCTTTCTAATTATTTTCGTTATCGGGACGAACCTCCTCAAAACTAAAACTAAATTTTTTACTACATTTGGTTGAAATTCTTCTAAAAAATGGGTCATGTCTAGCTATATGTCACTGGTGTATGGCCTTTAAACGTAAAAATGAAGATAAAAAAAATTTGCTAATAGTACAAGCTCACTAGAAATTTTCCCTTGTTAATCGCCATCAGAAATCAATTGCGTGAACGTGATTTCAGAGAAGTTAAGCTGTTTGCTCCTGACTTAACACTAGGAAAGTTAATAAAAAAAGAAGATACAAATATTAAAAATTGTGTACCAATCGTACCTTTCACTAGTACGTATAGCTTTACTATTATTTATGGAAAAAATTTTCTCAAGGCACTATTCTTGCCACTAATGTTGAAGATAATGGTTCGATATGTAGTAGAATTTTAAATATTTTTACAATCGCTGGAGAACTATATTTTATCATATGCAATGTCGAACTTATAAGTTTTATTTTCCATTCATATGCTTACCAAATAATTTTTCCAAATTTTGGTAGCCCCCCTCAGCCCCCCTTCTCCAAGAACTTAAAAAACTTCATGTTTGTCGACCTCCCTCAAAAACTTAGAAATTTGTTAGGATTTGTCGATCCCCCTCAAAAACTTAGAAAATTTTCAGGGCTCGTCGACCACCACCACCCGCCTCAAAAACTTAGAAATTTTGACCCGATGCTTTTTTTTTATAGACAAAGATGGCCGAAGTCACTCGAAAGACACGATATCGCCGAACTCAGCCGAAAACAGATGAATAATTCCGATTACAGAAGAACCACCTTACTATAGCCCTCTAACATCGTCGAATATTGCCGAAAACAACCGGATACCGCCGAAGCCGATCCTTTACATCCACTTGGAATATGTTTTTTTACCCGCACAAATAATTTAATAAATAGACAGATACAGAACAATAAAAGGAACCGTTAGTGATAAGAGTTATGTACGCTCTAGCTCAATACGAAAAAAAATGTGATATAACTTAAGTACCTACAACCAAAGAACTAAATACACTCGCACGCTTATAAGGTAAAGGTACGTATTATGGGCCAGTTACTCTACGACGTTTTAGTTATCAATCGATTTAAAAAAAAGAATAACAATTACTTTTAATGTCTTACCACTAGTTGAAGCGCTAGACTCTAGCTAACAAATTCCTACAGCAAAAACGATGAAAAAGGGTTAACGAAAAAATTTAAGTGAATAAAAACCCGAGTCATTTTTTATATATATTATGGGCCTCCTGTTTTTACTTTGTCCCCCTGGCCAATAATGTATGTCCATATTATGAGCCACGCAAAAAATAGCTCACACACATTAAAAAAAAATTATGTATGGTTAATAATATATATTTTTACATTGTTATGGTAAAAAAATTTGTATTTGTAAATAAAAAATATTGTATTATTAAGCATCACTTAATTATTTTGATACAAAGAAAGATTTGAGTTATTTTAAACTTAGGCAAACTTATTAAGATTCCTCTGGCTCGGTTTTACATCTTTTAACATTTAGTTCCTTCAACCTATCGTCAATAGCTTTTTTCGCTTTTTTGACATCTTTTATTTCCTTCTTTTTTTCAACCAACAATTTTTTCCTTTCTGCTTGACGCATCTTATTTTCTTGGGCTTCCAATGCCTCTTGTTTTTTCTGGTTATTATTTTTGAATACACAAGTCCCAAAGCTCATTTGACGTTGCAGCTGCTACCATATTAGGCTTTTTAAATTTTTCAAGATTTTCTCTTTTTTTTTAGGTAAATAATTAGTGGGTAGTAAGAAACAATCAGAGATGCGATTACGTTCAAAAGTACATGTTAGTAAATGAAAATATTGCGAGAGAATCGGATACTTTTGGAGTACAAGAAATATAGAAGAAAAAATAATTCTTGGACCAACCTTCAAGATTTTCTTTTTTGTTTTAAATGGGTTCCTGTTTGAGGTTCATAATTTTTTTAATAACTTCATTCTTATGAGATAGTTCCTCCTTATGTTGACTAATGGTTGGGGTAGGATTGATCACCAATGAGGTTTTTCCTAAAAAATATAATTAGATAAAAAATAGTAAAGTTAGACTTTTGAGCGAAAATATGAAAATATAAAAATTTACTTTTAGTACATTTTGAATTGATTCTTCATTAATTTCGTTTAAATTATTGGTCGAGCCACTCGATTGATACACATTGATATTTTATTCATCATAAGAATCAACATGCTCTATTTCAACATCATTTGATAAGGTAAACTGCCACTAGACTCTAAATTATTGACTGTATCATCATTAATCACAGGAACTTATGCCATCTCTGAGTCTTCAATCTTATCCTGAATTGTCTTACTATAACTAGTTACAGAACAAACAATGTGTGATCTTTTTATCACCAGTGCAAGTGGGATTTTTTGGTCGATGAGAACTACCGCCATGCTCAAAGATTTATTAGTTGAAGAATTGCCTAAAAAACATCTCAAACTCTTATTATTATAAAAAATTTAAACATAATTATATTTATATTTTAAAATTTTTTCAATTCATTCAAAATTAAGTAAGTTAAAAAAATCAATTTCTAGCTAAAATTTTTTTCACATAAAAAGTTTATTAAAGAGGATGATGAAAATAAAACTGTTCTGATTAAATTTATAAAACAAATATAATAAAAAATGAATGAATATTTGGTGAAAAGTGTAAATACGATTAAAGTACAAAAATTGATTCTTTCGTCAAAAAAAAAAAAATATATAAATACAAAAGTATAAGAATAAAATCAATGTCAATACTGTTGCTCTACTATCTTATGATGTAAATGAAGTACCAAGAGTTTCTTGTGAGTTCGTAAATGCTCATTCTTCATCAGATTGCTCTATGCTCTTCGAATTAACATTCACATTTCCTTTTAGTCTTATCCAATACTAAAACAAACCTTTTAATTCCTTATCACCATTCCATATTCCACTTGACTCAGATAATTTAAAATTGTTTTGTAACTGTTCATCAAGAGATTTTCCGAATTCTTCCAAAAATCCATTACCTACCTGCTGTAGAGCTATTTTTGGTTTTGTTATGGCTTTAATTTTCTTTTTCTTACTGAATACATCATAATCTATAGCATTTTCGTTAAAAGGCTATAATCCAGTGCACATAAAGCCATTTCAAACAATTAAAGCTTAATTTCTCATATTCTCAAGTGTCACTTCGATAACATTCGGACAATATTCTTTTCTCAGAGCAATTATATTATTACCTGTTTTCCACATGTTGACATTTTCTGACCATCTTGCTTTAAAACGTGCGAAAAAGACACATCAAACGGTTGAGATACGTGGTTGAGTGAGGAAACAACTTAATAATTTCAATATTGTGATATTTACAGAATATTATCAGTAATATAGAAGTATGGGATGAATGAACATTCAAGTAAATCACTATGGGAAACTCAAGCTTATTTACGATTGCCCAAGGATAAAATACATTTGTTATGTATTTACAAAAAGTCTCAGTGGTGCGCCAACCACTTTCAGAGTTTCCCAAGCCCTAATCACGTGGAAAATTTATAAAGTCTTTCTCTAGAATAGCACCTTTATATTTGTACATTATCATAGGAAGGGCACGAGTGCCCTCAGCGTTGTACATAAATATGGTAGTGAAGTTTTACTTTCTCGTTACCATCGACTTGCTAATACACTTTTTTTGATCCCACTGTGGTCATTACGTTTTTGGCTTTCGGACACAACTCTACACTTGTCTCATCACAATTAAAGACTCGAGAAGGTTTTAAGGTGAGCAAGTTTTTACTTTCCAAAAACGACTAGACTCCTAAAAACCGTTCTCTTAAATGCTCTCCATTTACCTCTGCCAGTGCCTTGATTAAATTTTGTGCCATCCTTATTGTAATTTTAGGGTGATGTTTGAAAAAACCTTCTGTCCAGTGTCGTCCAGGTCTTTCATTGGTAAACTAAGTCTTCGAATTTGATGATTTAACATACTCTTGCACACAATCTAAAAGTTCTTTTTTGTTCAGAGGGTTTGCTCTCTTAGCCTACTAAAATACGATTATGTTAGTATGACAAATCAAATACGGTAATGTACGATCCTTTGAGAAATTTTAGACCAAATTAAAACTTTGAAGTTTTTTTAGTTGCAAATTCTATCGTTCGTAAACTATCAGGCGAATCAAGTAAACTTTATAACTTCTCTTAATACACAACGTAAACTATGTTTTGATAAATGTTAAGTATATATCAGTGGGTCTACAGTTTGTGCTATAACTGTATAGTTGTCTGTGAAGCGTGGCCGTCCCAATGTCAACGTCTTTATTTGCTTGTCATTTGCGAATTTCTTGGTCTTCCACTCGAAAAATTTGTGGATGTGTGGTCCAAGTGTTGCTCTTTTGATTCGTGTAAATTTTATTTCCCAAAACTGTGGCGAATTTCAGAGAAACGACAGAAAATACAAAGACATATCTCAACACAAGAAAAGGTTTTTGAGCAAATAATAATAGCACCATCATGAGGAGCAGATCAAAATCTATCGATTTTCATTTTTTTATAATTTTTTTGAATTTTTTTCAGTCCGTACGAGCGAGTGTGCTTGAACGAAAAATGCGCCGCACGCGCGAGGTAGTCCGATCTTGCTGGACGCGCCTATATACGAAAGCCGGAGGCGGGCAAGGTAACCATAGATTGGGGAATAAAAAAGGAAAGGAAAAGGGGAAAAAATAGATTTGGATTTACAAATATCATGTTGGGTTTAAATGCAAACATACCAGGACATATGACAAATGGAGGCGGGAAGGGTTAGCCCAGAAATAGGCATAAGAAAAAAGGAATAAATTTACTTTTTGCACATAACAAAAATAGACAAGAGCAGGTGGCCCTATTTATGACTAATCGAAGAATTAACGGACTTAATCAATAAAAATTATACAATATAGGCAAAGAAGTTATAGTACATGACAAAGTAGAGGATTGGAAAACGATAGGAATTATAAAAAGAGCTACGAAGGAAAATAAACTTGATAAAATCAAAGATAATTTTACAAAGCAAAGAAACACTTTTGTCAATCAAAAAGTAATGAAAAACTATATGGTAATTGAGAACTCTATCATCCGTAAAATGTAAAAAAAACGAAAAAAACAGAGAGAGAGAGAAGTAAAGCAAAAAGGAAAAGATATAGGTGAGTTTAGAAGTTTTTAAGTGACGGACTATAGAATGTGCGATAAAAAAAAAAGAAAGCACACATTGCTATGCAAAGGGTAAAAAAAACAACAAATGTAATAATAATATCAGTCAGAAATATAGGATTAAACGATAATGGAGAGATATGCGGGCGGGAGATATTTATGTGAAAATATAAGATATTTAAATAGGTAAATAACGCACAACAGTGAAGATTAAAAGTTCAAAAATGTGTTATGTGTTATAAATTATAATATTATGCAAATTTAAAAAGAAATTCTAACATGTTTTTTATGTTTATTCAATGATATAAGTTACTCTATTGATAAAATTATTGGTACTAATATATGAGAATAAGAATTTGTCATGGTTATGAAAAAAAAGAGGTGTAGAAGTATATACAAATCTATATAACAAATAAATAAATAATGAAATAAAAAATTCTCATTCAAAAATATTAAGAAAAAATTTTAAAATGATATCTTATTATTAACTAATATCCATAATTGATCCTAAAATAATCAAAAATAACAAAAAAAGGCTTATAACTGTTTCTGTAATAATAATGATTGCGTAAATATTGTATACATATACATATGTATCAATATAAATCCTAAATACCCATTACAGTCATTATCAGTAATAAATTATTAACCATCATTTGATAAATCAGTAAACTTATTTCATATATTGACTATGTTCGCTCGAACAATTAGCGAATTTTTCTGAGATCGCTGTGGTTATCTATGTTTGTACGCATATATGTGTATTAAAAATAAACTTTTGTATTTATTATTCAGACATGAGAATAAAAATATCGAAATATAGGGGTTAGCGTGCGGAGTGCGCAAGGGCAAAGCCCCACTAGTATAGCGTACACTGCACCCGCGCGCGCGTTGAATGTATATATGCATGTACTGCAGTGGCTCTTGCTGTTTGACGAGCTTGTATTCAAATGGAGACGCACAGCTGAAATAGCAGTGAGCTAGGCATCCTCGAACTTTGGCGTGCCAGACGCTCAATTCCGGGGTGTGAGAACTCAAATTTTGAGCTCTGCGTATTAAATGTTATTGGTAGTCACAAGCCTCCAACTTTGATGTATGGCCATTACCATAACCAAACTACTGGAATTTACCAAAAATTAATGTATGCATCATATAATGTTATTTTTTAATTTAATGTTAAGAAAAAAAAGATCCTTTAACTTACGTTGTTGTTTAAGAGTGAAGAATCATTATTTGCTTTTAGTTTCCCTGTGTAGTCCCCTTACACCCTAAGTATTATCATAGTTTTTCTAATGGTATTGTCATCATGCCTTTTACACTATTCTGCATAAAGATATCACATCAATTAGGTTATTGGTGTGATTTAATTATATGGTTGAATTGGTTGGTAAAATCTTTTTATATTATCTAACTTAGACAAAATATCTTGTCCTTCCATACGATGTTGAATAAAATTTTTACCTACAAATGTCGATTTTCTTATAATATTGTCCTTCATTTATAAGAAAGTAATAAACACACATTTTCTGTGGTGTTACTGGCCACAACTTACTTTACAGCTCCTCTTTGTTTCTAAAAATAGAATCAAAATATATTTGCTACAGAAAATAACTGAGACGTATATACTAGCATAGAATTCGAATCAATTTAGTACATAGACAATCTTGTGGATTCAAGAAAACATAATTACAGATGTCACTCCACGAACACAAAATTTTGATAAAGCATGTTAAATCGCAATTTATAATTTTTGGAGAAAATATTAAAACTCAAGTACTAAAATTAAACTTAAAAAGGAACACTTAGGGATTATGAATCAAAAAATAGGTTCACCAACAAAATGTAGGCAAAAATACAAGATAAAAAGATGATAATGTTGATGTAGAGAAAAGGGCCCAATGCAAAAGCACAGATGTTACACTCTTTAATAATTAACGTAGACCAGGTTAAGGTGATAAAAACTTAACATAACAATGTATGTAAAATCTATTTATGAAGAACACAGATCCAAAGAAAACAGTACAAAAAATGAAACCAAAGCAAGTTTGTAAGTGTCGAAATATTAAGTATTAAAGATAAACAAACTTTATAAATAAATCTATTAATTTTTTCATTTGTATGAGAAATTTTTTATGCCTGTCTTCTAACACAAGTGAATATAAAAAAAAGAAGTTTGAGATGTTTCAAGAATTCCACATGAGATACAAAAGATACAAACAAAAAAGATAAAATAATTTTTAAAAATAAAAATAACGCTAAAAAGTATTTGTCACCAGAACAGATACTGTATTTTGGCTTTATTCGACGATAGAGCCGCTAAGCTAGTTCTATTTTGATGGATGAATAAGTTTGGGGTAAGATCGAACAATAATGTAAATTGATAAAACAAACATCTCCCAACTCATCTTGCTCCCCAATTATAGGATTTTTGATGAAAAAGACACACACATGGACTTCGTATGGTGAAACATTTTTTATTTGTACATCTGTAACGTTTTGCCATTAAAAGTGGCCTCTTTACACATCTAATTATTAGAAATTCCAAAAATACGTATTGTTATTTTTACTGCTTGCTTGGATACAAAGGAGACAAGCATCAAAATATGAAACAAACGTACTGCGTAAAAGATGCATCACTTACTTAAACTCTCATGAATATCACTATGAAGATAACATAATATAAACGGTCATTAAATCATATACACAAGCTACAAAACTGTACGAAAACGCTGTATAACATCTATTTTGTTAAATTAAGGTAACTGTACCAATGCTTGGCCATCTAACTGAACCAATTTCAAGAATACTTCCTAAACGTTACAAAAAAGTAAAATTTGAAGTTTTATCAGGTATTATTTGTAAGTTCTAACATCATTTTAAAGAGTACTGAGGCAAAATAGTTTTTTGCAAGTACAGGAAAAAAGTTACTGGCCACTGTAGAAAAAAGTTGTCCCTGTAGCCAAAATTTCATGTCCTAATAACTAGCCGTTTTAATGAATTGTACGCAATTAACATTGGCTAATTATTGGGACGCATAAAAAGTAAGGTTATGTAGATAGATCTCCCAATGTCTGGACAGCCGTTGAAAATTTCTTCCTTTAAATGCTTTTTGTAACTATCGTGGAAAAATAGAATTTAGGCCAATTCTTTATAGGAATTATGTAGGAGTTCTTAACTTACATATATTTTTTTATTTATTTTACGGCTACGGAAATTTAGGCAAATTGTTGAATTGTGTTTGTGGCCAAGCATTGGGACCACTTTTTTGGGGGCCAAGCATTAGTACATTTACCTTAAATCTAGATAAGTATCTTTATAAAAATCAGATACCTCGTCCCAAGAATCCTTATCTATTTGTCAGTAAATACTTATATAAGTAGGGAAGAAGGAGAAGGTACGTTCAACACCCAAGACCATGCAAATTTAAGAATAGGTTTGTAAAGACTACTACCATAGAATATAGGGTACCTTTAAGATGTTTAAACCACAAACTGTAATATTAGGTACCACCTAGATATTTGACCATAAACTCCAATGTTAGATTGGTGAATATATGAATCTAAGAAATTTAGCCATGAAGTATAGAACATAGATTGGTATATGCATGAATCGTATAAAACTCATGAAAATTGGTAAAACAAGAGTCCTACTTTTCTTTGTCGTGTAAACGTTGAAAATCTGCAAACCCAAAATTGTTGGTGAACCTTATGTGAAAAATAATTGAATATTCTATAGAGAACGAAGAATATAATTTATAAATATGATATATACAGGATTTAGATTAGACAAATCAGTTTTACTATTGATGTTATAATCGTATCAAGAAATGGTCAGCAACTCTAGGAATTCCCTACGAAAGTCATTACTTTCTCTATCCTAAACTTTGACACTATCAAAATAAAAAAACTAAGAACAATGGGTAAAGCGTCAAGCTAAAACAAAATTGATTAATTTAGAAATAATAACTCTTTTATGCTCATTAATTCTAAATCTTGAAAGTCGCTAGGCTTGGCTCAACTAATCCTTGCCGCATGGGAAAGAGATGTTGTAGTCGACACGTAATTTTAACTTTCTAGGTAATATATCTTTTAACAATTTAATGAATGACGAGAATTTACTGTTGTTGGATAATACTCCTAGAAAACCAAACTGAAAAAAAATATTTTTGATGTTTAATGAGAAATATTTATGAAAAGGAAGAACTACTTAAGGTCTGAAAATAGATACCAATCTTTGGCTTGGCAAAGAATTGCCTTCCTTCATGTTTTTATTAATGTAAGATGGTCTAGATTTAATCGTTGTTGTGACAAAAGAATCAGGGTAACGATTAATCAGAATCATATTAGAGAAAACATCCGGCCATCAAGTTGATAATGATGACTCTCTTGGTAGAAGTCGTAGTGTGGGAAAAATAATTCAACATTCTGTTTGATGCTGAGCTTTTTATAAATCAATCAAATTTTCATTAGCCATTAATTGATCTGTTAATGACGAAATCTAAAAATGGGAGTTAACTATGTTTCTTAAATTTGTTAGGAAGTCATTCATTTTTGAATAGTAACTGTCGAATGTTACAAAATTTTTTACTGCTGTAATTAAAAATATTGCGCAGTAAAAAAATTCAAAATCTATGAGTTAATAAACTTCTGCCATATGAATTTTTTATTTACGGGTAAGTCATAACCTTTAGATCTTATGCGATTGATCAATCGTAATCAGCATGTTGACCAGTCGTCAGGTGAAGTTACAAATACTACGAAATACTTATTTATTTCTATGCTTGGAAGAGTCTCGGTGGCCATTAAGTACCTGCAAAGATGTCAAAAGTTAGTTGCTCCTACAGGGATTTCCCACATTCCACAGAAATTATTCGGGATTTATCACTCTATCGTTTTCCAATACAGTATTGTATAAATAAAAATTATTTTTATCACATAAATTTCATCATACTGATAGTAAGATCAGTTTATTCTTTTGTTATTCCAACAAAGAGTACATTTGTCAAATTTTTATTCCACATTTTAAATAATACGCATCACCTCTTTATTTACGCTTAAAATATAAACAGAGACTGATAATGGTTTTTCCCTGCCTGATACTACAAACTTTTGTGCACAAGGTATTAAGACTTGATACGAAATAGTAGTTCCTAGTAAATTATGTTTGATAGTGAGAACGTTAAATGTCAACTCTTCCAGCATGGCTCTCTAGGTTTTTTTCTGTATTATACATAGAAAAGTCTAATTTATGCAATGTTTTAATGTGTTATTGTAAGTTAGATTTAAAAATAATAAATTTGTACGAAACTAACTACTGCTGCAGTGATGCTATGCATCATGCGCCGTCATATATGGCAACATTACAGACAATCATAGATATCTACTACACTACTCCATGCCTATAGGTATAGCTATTACAACAACACTTTTATATATGAGTGATTCCACGGAACTTTAAATCATTGTTTTACTGATTAAAATAGCGATTTTTACTCTAATAATACATTTTTGGATGTATAGGAACATTAACGACCATAAAAAGGGTTTACATTAATTTTACAGCAAAAATCAGTCAAACAATATAAGTACTATAGACAAAATAGTACTGATTTAGCGATTTCTCAAGTGTTAATGGGTACTTTTTTTCTTTTTTTGGTTCTAATAGAAAAAAATTTATCTGGAACTTTTTGAAACTCATATGAATTGTTCATTATAGAGCGCAAATTCAGAAAATTGTATACCCATAAGCGTGCCAGATACCCAAAAGAAGTTATACCTACGTATTTATGAGTGCCACCGATTTCTGTAAAAAATCACTTGTTTACAGTATTTCCAGTTGAAAAAAAAGTATTAATTTTTTTCAACTATTCAAAGTGACAAATGTTTATTTTTATGTGAATAATACGATGTTTGCTTATTTGTGAGCATGCCACACAACATTTTGAGTATATGTTGCTTCAAAAATCGCATTCCAGTGCGCAACTCACAGTCAAAATCGTTTAGTTTGAGAAGCACTCTTATAAATGACATGCAAAGTGTTTAGCATCAGTATAAATTATACTGTGGTTGATTTACGTTATTAAACTTATAAATATGATGATTAAAAATTTGGTGCCTTAAACGCGACGAGCCAAATATTTGATACTGTACATTTAACCTTCGGGCGCAACAGCCAATCATAGCGCAAGGCACATCCATGCTTTGCGCTGGCTGCTCGCAAGTCTTGCAACTGCTTTTCAGCTCTATGGAAGCGCCTACGTGCCACCTAGCTAGCTAGCCTGGTACATACACAATATCACATTTTTTTTTGTATATCATCGCCCAAAGGCTTAAACATGGCTAATTTGACACAGCATTCTGTATTTCAGCCACACAGTGGGCTAGAAACAGTGAGTTGGGACACAGTAAATAGGTTAAGTTTTTTCTATAGGAGAGAAAACCTACAACTAGGGTCCTATGGTCTCAAATGCTCAATAAAATCTACAACTAATCGGTGTATTGCCCTAGTCATGACTGGGTGTCTACGTATGAATACCAGGACAAACTCCTGCACACCTTCCGATCATGTTGCCGAAGTGTGAGGGAAACAGTTAATCGACCAGAAAAATCAGCAGAAAAGGCAAAATGGCAAGACTTAAATGGTCACTTATCCAAGTACTAGCCGAGCCGAACGCTGCTTAATTTTTCTGCCCGGCAGAACTGTGACTCTACCGCTGCGCCACCGTGTCGGTTCGAATATCACAGTAAGTATGGATTGTAACGACTTTACACTTGAAAACACGATCGATAACTGTCAGGGTGATTTAATCATTTGAACGATACTTGAACAGGTAAGTTTTAAATAAACAGAAGTAATCATTATTGTACAGGTACACACAATCGTGTAACACGCACTGTGAGCCGAGCAAGCTTCCCCTAGCTTCTAAGCGTATATCTTTACAAAGCGAATGTAGCAAGTGAATGGAAAACAGGTGTTGCACCATTCGAGCTGCAATAAACTTCCAGTCAAGAGCTCAAGCAGCAACACGAGCACTAGGATTGCTTATCGTGTTCATCGATGGTATAAGGGTGGATTTTGCTCCTCTCGCCCAAGTACTTATCAGGTTACCGTATCTTTGCACTTTGCTGGACGGATTCAAAAATTTAGCTGCTATAACCCTGTCATGTTCTTCTGAACTTCCAGGCTTGTTGCAATTTTACATGTTAATCAAGTAACTCAACAATAGGTGCGAAGTCAAAGCACGAGCACTGGGATTGCCTCACGTGTTCATCGGTGCATAGTATATCGGTGAATTTTGCGCCTGTTGCCCGAGTATCAGGTAGGTCTTTACCCTTTGCTAGACAGATTCAAAAATTTCGCTGCCTTAACCCTGTCACAGATCTCGCAACTTCCAGGCTTGTTGCAATTTCACATGTATATTATGTGATTAGAAAACAGGTGGTGCTCTACTACAGGGAGCTCAAGAACAAAACACAAGCACTAGAAGTACTTTACGTGTTAATCCATGCATACTATAAGAGTGGTTTTGGATTTTGCTTCTGTTGTCTAAATATCAAGTAGGTCTTATTGCTATTGAGTAACAAATCACGAGTGTTAAATACTGCCCACGGATTATTAAACGCTCCAACGTATTTGACCGGTACCGCAATGATTGCACTTTACATGCACATTAAAGGATCATAAAACGGGAGTTGCGCCACTTCAGCTGCAAAACCGTGTGTAGTGAGCTCAAGTACACCACACGAGAACTAGGATTGACCTTCGCGTTTATGCTACACTATATAAGGTGCCTTTAGATTTTTGCTTAAATGTGGTACTTATAATAATATTTTGAAAGAGTTTTTTTCACTTTTGCATATTGTCGCGTTTTCTACTCCTTTTTCTCATGGTTTATGCTAGGTCTGCATGCATTAGCTGATTTTGTAGTTCCATAACGATGTCTATACTACCTTTGCCATCGATAAGTGTCATACCCCGTTAGCATGACTCGTGTTAGACATGTGTCAGACAAGTCTTTTCGGACACAAGTACACGTGTCCAAAAAAGTGATCAAAACATGGCAGCAACGTGTCAAAAAACACGTATTAGGATCGTGTTCAACTGGCTGAAATAACGTGTTAAACACGTGTTATAGCATTATACATTTTGGCAGCAATAAAACATTTATTAGTGCGGAAAAAATTTATAAGTAAGTTTTCAAATAAGAATAAACACTACATAATAAAAAAAAAAAGTATTGCTGACATCGGGATTTGAGCCTGGTCCGAAAAAGTTCGGAGTCAAGCATCGTACCCACTTGGCCAGAGAGGATTCGACGGAAGAGAAATAATTTATGTCCATATAAGGTACAACTGCTCTAACTGTTTGTCTCTCGATTCTTTATTGCAATTGATTCTCAGTGAATAAAAAATGTTTTAATAGCTTGCATTTGCTTCATTTATTATTAAACGTATATTTTAAAACATCGATTCTGTTTTGTACTTTTGCATATAACATGTGGATGTCACCGTAAGGGAAGTATTCTTTTGTAAGTGACTGTTTTAATTCGCCATCCGTGATCATCAAACATATTGGAGGTTCTTCACCGCAATTAATTTGCACTTTTCGCAGTGTACTCATCTATTGATAAAAACAATATGATAGAAAACAGTATGTACGTAACAGATGTAGGCATTACGGTGTATATCAAATTTTACTTTTATTTAATACTTGTTTTTGAAAGTTCAAGACACTGAGCTATGTAAGTAACCCCTAACAGACAGAATTTATTCTGTCACACAGTAGACATTGTTGGCCTACTCAGAAAACATTCGACAAATACTCAAGATAACTTGTGTCGAAGTATACATGCAAAAGTCTTCCAGAAGTGTGAACACCTACAAGTTCAGCATCAACTTAGAATAATGTTGCAATCTCGCCGATGACTATTAATAGGTTACACTTTACCGAAGTAACAATACGTACTGACTCTTGTTGCGTGAAAAGGGTTTTCGCAGGCTGGGCAAATATTTCTCTTTCAAACAGACGTTGGGCAGCTTTAGAAAAATTTAGGATCATTTTAACTATATCATAGACCCATTGTTAAATCTTGACAGATGATGGGTCCACAGTACGCGTACATTTCTAAACGAAAAACAAGAAAAGACGCAATAAATGTACTGCATTATGCCAGTCATAGATACGGTCTACCTGATAAAACACAAAGTTTTTTAATGTATAATTCAAAAAGCCAGACCAAGAATAATTGCAACGACTGTTTGTACTGCCTCATAACTTGGAGAGGTAAATTTTGCTGAACAACAGCTCTTTAATTTTCTTTCGCAGCTCGAGACACTTAGGCAAGGGTAAGGGCAGCAATCATCTTGCAATTGGTGATACACAACGTAACGTTGGCACTGAACCAGAAAGCAAAAAGAGACAATCCAAAGACACTCCTAGACTATGCACCAATGAACTCGTAAGTGCTCGTGCTTTGACTTCGCACCTAGTGTCTAGTTACTTGATTAACATGTTAAATTGCAACAAGCCTTAAAAATGAGAAGAACGTAACAAGAGTACAAGAGTACAACATAGGTAACGATATTGTGCTGCACAACTCAACCAGCTGACTGAAAAAACGCAGTAAAATGTAGAGATCGTACGAACTAAAGTAAAATGCCGAATATTTATTCTTATTACAGATGCAGATAAACACTCTTTCGGCAAGAGATATATATGAGCCTGCAATTTTTAAGCTATTCTGATTTACATGACTTTCAGAGGGTCAATAATTATTAGAGAAAGAATAGGGACACCTAATTGTGCACCGTCTACTGTGCATACGGTATATATCATAGCTCCCGTGCGTTGTTACCAATAAACAAATCTTTAGAGTACTAAAAGTATAGTAGTAATCGATCGAATATACATGAAATTTGTATTGGTGCTCGGCTAACAGTGCGCGTTGCACGATTAGGTGCACCTATACGTGCATCGGTCAATCGTGTTTTCGAGTGTAAAGTCGTTGCAATCCATACTTACTGTAAGATTATGTATATACCAGGCTAGCTAGCTTGGTGGCACATAGGTGCTTCTGTACAGCTCGCTCCGTCCGCTCGCTCGCTGCACTATGTAGTGCCCTACTTACCATTGTTCTTTGTTCTTACAAAGACAAAGACTACGTTTATTTTACTTCTTTTTTTTTCACATGTATGTTTTAGTGATTCACCTCTTCACGCTTCGTGGTCTACAACCGATTCAAGATTTACTCATTCAATAAATAGTGTAAAGACAAATCAAAGTATTGTGTTGTATGAATATTTGCTGCAAGCACCGTGTATGTTCTCGTCACCATGGTCCTATCCTTCTCCCTCCGTATCCAGCCATGATAAATAATTCTTAAATACAGTCCACTGAATTCCATCGTAAACATTGTCCTTCGAGCCGGATACTTCGGGGAGAGAAGCATAGGCATGGCGCCTTAAGTATCGTGGCTGCGGCTGTTGGTGATGGAGTAGACGCAGTCGGCGCGCCGGCACGTAAGCCGTTAAACACACACACGTATACGTACAAATATAGCATGTGGCTAACTTTCAATCATGTCTCCGTGGATATCTTGTGTGCCTCTACACACCTATGATTCTAGCGAGCGGCTCGCTTTGTGGCCATCTTGTGTGCCTCTATACACCTATGTTTCTAGCAACCGGCTCGCTCTGTGGCCATCTTGTGTGCCTCTACATACATATGATTATAGCAAGTGGCTCGCTTTTAGCCAGGCCTTCATGGCAATCTTGTATGCTTCTACGCACATATAATCATAGTGCACGGCTCACTCTTCAGCCACCAGCTTTGGCTGCTTATAGTGTGCTCTCTAGCACTCTCTACCTATATCTTCGCACGGCTGGATTTCAGCCCGGCTTTCGCACCATCTTTGCGTGTGCCATTACGCACAAATCTCTGCCAGCGAGACTCTCGTGCTCGTCTCGTAGGCTGTTGCTGCTGCAGGCCACCTTGTGCTCGTCTCGTCGGCTGTTACTGCTACGGGCCACCTCGTGCTCGTCTCGTCGGCTATTGCTCCTGCGGGCCACCTTGTGCTTATCTCGTCGACTATTGCTGCTGCGGGCCACCTCATGATCGTCTCGTTAGCTGTTGCTGCTGCGGGTCACCACGTGGTTTTTTCATCAACTGTTGCTGCCGCGGGCAGCCTCGTGCTCGTTTCGTCAGCTGTTGCGGTCGCTGCCTGCTGTTGCTGCGTGCCTCTCCGTGCGGGCCATCTGGTGTTTGCCACACTGCCACTGCCTGCTGCTGCTGCGTGTTACCTACATAGTCTGCAGGCCATCAACGCTGCGAACCTTGCTGCCAACCATTGCTGTGTCTGCATATTCTGCAGGCCATCAACCTTGCAAGCCTCACGGCCCACTATTATATGCCGTGTCAGCCTTTTCAGACAGCCATTGCTGTGTTTGCTAACATTGCTGCTACTGATCGGTGGGAAAAACATTTAAAATTATTAGATCTAGGTTTATACTACTATTTGCCAAAAGCTTATAAATATTTACGGGATGGGAAGAACGTCGCTCTGGCATACATTTCACTGATGAAAGAGTGGGTTAATCAATTGACATTGAAACCTGGTATTAATTCGGACCATTTTTAGTTAATGAAAATGAAATCAGAATCTATGACAGAAAAAGAAAAATATTGCGTTTTATTGCGGGATAAAATGGCAATCAAACCTAACTTGGAGTATAACGTTCGGGATGACCACTCGGATATCTTTACTGTCTTACAAGTGAAAACAAGCTATAACGTTTTCATTTTTAAGTGGGCCTATGGCTGGGGAATTATTAAAGTTATCATCCTTGATATTGTTGATGCTATCGAAGAAGCAGGCTCTGAAATTCGAGCTATGGTATCTGATCAAGATTCTAGTAATTAAAAAGCGGTCAGAATGTTGGGCATCACTGACGATAAATCTTATATTGAGATACACGGTCGGAAATTATTTTTTGTCTTTGATCTTCCACATTGAATGAAATATTGGCGTAGTCACTTAATTACTAATGATTACATGGTTGATTGCGATCGTATATCTTGGGGCACGATCTGAGAGTCAAGAGATCTCGAGCGATTCAAATTTAGTAGAGCAGCTTCAAAATTAACGGACAGGCACTTTAATCCTAATCTTTTTGGGAAAATGACCGTAAAATTGGCCGTTCAAGTTTGAAGTTCATTTGTTTCCAGAGCTATTCTATCAGGTTGGAGTCTTAGTTAATTAAAAAATCTATTTTGCGTCGCAACAGCCAATTTTTTTACAAATTTTAAATAATATTTTTGATTGTTTGGACGCGCATCATCCTAAAGATCTGAATCTTCTGAAACATCTTGTATGTAGTGATTATCCGAAAGTAAAAAGTACCTTACGTTAAGCTGTTCAGTACGCAGAAAAAGCATCGATTTTTGACAGTAGACGATTCAAAGTTCTCGATTGTTTCGCTAATATTAATTGAACGATTAAAAGTTTTTTAATGCTGTGGGAGATAGTAAGGGAAAAAAGTAAATAGTATTTATCAACAGCGAAATTCAATAAGGACTTATTAGAAAATTGTTTGGCTTTAATAAGAGTGACGTGCGGATCAAATCATCATCCTACCACTGTGCTATTTCGTAAAATTTTTCAGTATTGCGCTGTAACAACTTTATTATCTCCCCCAGCTGGAACTAATTGTGAATCTGATCAGACTAAATGTTTGTTTAATCCCTCAAATATTTTTTAAACAGGTAATAAATAAAGACATGAATGAGCTCAAGAATTTCAATATGAAAATTAGATCGTAGGCATTAGATGAATCTTACGATCAGCAAGATTATTTATCTGAAAGCATTCACTCTGAAAACTCTGAAATAAACAACGATAGCGAATCTCCCGTAACATTAGAAAAATCAGCTATAAAATACGTTGCTGGATATTTAATCAACAAAGTTGTCAATAAGATTCGTTGCAAAACACGTTTGGAAAATTGAACTAGAGGATA
Organism: Copidosoma aretas; assembly: GCA_030522625.1. NCBI lineage: Eukaryota > Metazoa > Arthropoda > Insecta > Hymenoptera > Encyrtidae > Copidosoma > Copidosoma aretas. The sequence continues at coordinate 27,030 of JAPYYV010000399.1, forward strand.
TCAGCAATTCAACGATGCAAGTGACACCGTTCTATTTTGAAAAGATTACAACATATCTGATAAAGATTTAGGAAACTCCAAAGTGCTATCAGATTTGTTTCATAATATGATCTTAACTGCTTATTAAGTATGTAATAACCAATTTAAGAAGCACTTGGCAGCAAAAATATCGCATTTAATCTCAACGTAGCGACTAAAACAGTTCTTACACAGCAGTACACAGATTTTTTTTCTGCAGACAGTTCTGAGCATCGCCATTACATACTCCAAGTGATTGTCAAGATGCATACTCATTATAATTTAAAATGGATTTCTAGAGACACTCGTTATTCTAATAAACGTATCTCTTCATCGACAGCATCAAAACCGTGCGCTAAGCTTTAAAAATCAAATGTTCGATTCTCGTAAACGATATTTTACTCACATAGTTTTTTCGTGTATCATATTGATTGTGATATAATTTTGTTACGTTAAATTTGAAAAATTAATTCGTTATCCTGATACTGGTGCATTCTTATGCCATTATTGAATTTTACTATCATTATGCAAAGATTAATATTTATGCCTATTTTTATTTTTCTCGCATGAATTTTGTGATTGTATTATTTTTACATACCAGCAAACATGATTATACAATAATTGAAAATTATTCATGTGTTCTTTAGGGAGTGCGTCTCATTATTTACTTGTAATGCTATTTTTTTTATTGTCTGTTTTTTTTAAAATATTGTCGGCAACTGGACCTTGTATGTATTACTTGTATTTGTTCTTGTATACTTGAAATAAATCCTTGTTTCTAAAACTAACAAATTGTTGACTAACTTTTCTTCATATTTATTGTTTTCTTTTCACGTAAATTGTCACGAACACCCTAAATAAAACTGACAGTAATCGAAATAAATATGAATCGAAGAAAAAGTCATTGAAAGTAGTTAATCAGTATAATGACTCTCAATAATTTAAAAAAATATTTGCTTCAGTGTAAAAAACTTCTGCTTTATATTCTTAGTAATGCACTCAACTAATAGATTTGTTCACGAGCCCACCTCGGACGCCTCCGAGGTCTCCGAGGTGGGCTCATGAACAAATCAAATATATCTTTGCTGCACTAACTGCTCTTTGAAATTCGCTTTTAATATCATAACTACGATACTTCTTCACTTGATTTATTCACTTTTAACAGCTGTGGGCTCACATGCAAAATTAAAAAAAAAATCTCTTCTATGCTAAGTACACACTTTATACCTTTTATTGACAATGCACTCTCTCTTTGATAATAATTCACTCCGAAGTATATTGGTGCTTGCAAATCGCTTGTCTTGGTGTAATGTGCAATGCTGTCACTTTAGAAAGCTGCATTTACAGTAGTCATTCGTATTCACAAGTTTTTATGCAAGTATAAATGTATAGTATAAATCAACATAAGCTTGTGCAATATTTTACTAAAATCTTACAAACAGTTATTTTTATTTCATTGGAACTTTTTCACACAAGAAGCCCTAAACCAAAAATTTAATAGCAGAGCAAAGTTTCTTGGTAAATTGCAGTGGATTCAAGGATGGTGACCCATGTCTGTCGTCAGTAACTCAAAATTGGATCATGACTCGTACGTACAGTAAGTACAGGTGCGAGTGTGAGTCCAATAAGTTTAGATGCTTTTTATCTACATGTTTGCTAATGCGGGTGGTCTTCGATTGTATCAAGGTGGGTGGCCATTGACTCTGCCATTCTTCAGCTCGTAGGTTGGAGCAGATTATTGCAGTGCCAGATGAGTCATTGTACAGGGCTTGTGCGTGCTTTACATGGAGCACAAGAAGACGATCCAGGAGATGAATATTACAACCAATTTTGACTCAATGCAGTGAGCACTCTTTGCTTTCGTTTCATTACCTTTATTCGTTTAAGCAGTTTATCCGTGCCATGGCATATATGACTACTCTACTTGCTAAGACCAGTAACGCAAATTGTGACTTTTCTCGCGTTGCGTGACATGGTTATGCTTCCATACTTGTATATGTGCAGCACAGAATAATAGTCATCTCTTTGCTTGAACCTGGTTAATGCCCTATCACGATTATTCTTCTACCTTGGGCTAGTGCATAAGCAGCACAGCCTAGTTGCTCAAGTCCACTGTGAAAGTGCTTACGTCTCGCAACTGATTTCAGCTTCACATTTGTGTACTTTCAGAACAGTACATCAGCCTTTTTTTCGCTAAAATCTGGTGAACACTTAACTGTGATCTTGCTTTTGACATGCTGGTATACTGGCTGCACAGAATGGTTGCCCATATCTGGTGAACGCTTTTCACAATAACTTCCGTTTTTGCCAACAAAGCCGTGGTGCAATCTTCGCCATCATTTCCCGTTCAAATTGTTCTGTTTGCAAATATATTCATTGTCTCTAGCATGACGCATTGCTTGAACTCAACTTAGAATAGCTTATTCACATGCTACTAATCTGCTAGCCGCAGAGTTCATCTTTATACAAGCATCAGTAACAGTTACCCGAATCGGCAAAAGAATTTCGTACTTTATTACAGTGCATTTTCCAAACTTCAATTGACTTGCAGGGCATGCCGAGTGTTCCTTCATTTATTTTTATTAGTTCGTTTAATCAGTATACATCGTATTCCATACAGCAATTTTTAAGGTAATGATGTAAGCACGCATGTGATAGTTAGGAAATTGCTAGCACCAGTTGTTTGCCGCTAACAATTTGCAAAATCACTCACGTTCCTTTATAAGACAACCCAAGAAACCACTGGCGTAGCGTCAGCCACGTCAAAGATCTGCAAACTTTTGGGAACAATCCTTCAAAGATTAAATTTTCGCTAAGTGCAAGTTCATCATCGAACGTTGTGCAACTTCAAAAGACTATCACATCAAAATTACTTGGGGCCCATAATGCGAGGCATCATCTTCGGCTAGACACTCTTCAGTCTTCTACATACTTAATCTCCATTAAAATTATCACTAGTTCTAGTAACAATTTACAGTGCTAAAGTTTATTCTATTTAATTTTTCAGTGATACTGTATTTCTCTTCCGTGCGATGGGTAAGTTATATATTTAGTTTAGGATGAACGTCTGATTAAGTGACAACTTTTGGCTTCAAATTCTTAGTACCACATTTAACTATTATTTATTTGAAGTTTAAAGTGCCTTTATACATCCACTTCCTATATTTTGAATACGGCGATCACTAACTTGCTTTATCTATTTTGGATAGTAATCGACGCACACGCTGAATAAAAATAAAGATTCTTGCCCATACTAAGGACACAATTCATCTTCCTCCATGCTCGTACTTTTTCTTGCTAATAATTATTTTCTTTAAAGTAAAATGGGCTCCTTACAAGTCGCTACACTCAGTATTCTGCTCAATACTTTAGGTTTATTTATGGCATCTAACAAGTAAGCTTCTCTCTCAGCGTGCACTTGCATTTTTGCAGTTGTAAATACATGTATGGATTTAATCAGAGTAAGCATGAACATTACATAATCCACTCTGTACCACCCGATTTATGCACATAACTTAGACTGTGCCCAAGAGAAATTAATCAGGAAAATTTCACCTATCACGATAAAGGTAGTAACATATAGCTGGTTATTTAATAAAAATATTTATGAGATCTCTTGAAAAACTCTGTACACTGCTGGTTGATATCTAATCAGAATTCTGTGAAATGTTTGTCAGGCTAAGGTTCCTAAGACAAAATGTAAATGTTAATATTTTGTGCATTATCGATCCTTCAACATTGATGCTTATGTAGAAATTACTTTTTCTGAACTATTATTACATTTATTATACGAAATAATGATGAACTGTAGACAATGTTTTCTTGTGTATTATAAATAAATCTTATAATCCTAATAAAGCTTGTATAACAGCTCAAGTTCGCATGTACGATAAGAATAAAATAAAAAAACCATCGTAAAAATTGCTGAAGGTTATGTTTTTATACGAATGTCATAGGGAAAGACGACGTACGAAGCTGTACAACTCACTGTATTGACTATATCGCGGGACACGACTAATATACGTCAAGTTACGTAAATAAATGAGTTCATCCGATGGTTCAGACATGGGTATAAGAACACAAAATGAAGTGTGATGTTCAAAGATTTCTCCTAAAGACACTAGATTGCATGATAATAGTATTTATAGAGAAATAAAAACTGGATAAACACATAATGCAAATGCTTGTATACCCTTGCCGTTCTTGGCCTGCGGTGCCTGATGACGCAAGGCCCTCAGTAGGGAAGGGCCAAGAAGTGTATGCCATGCTCAGTCATGCATACCAAACGTGATACGTCCGAGGCTGCGAGAACGTCGTGTTTATGATAAAAAAGTGTTTGTATCATGTTGTTTGGGTTGTCTGTTATTATCCACTTAAGAAGCAAATTGTAGTCCATCCACTTATTCCTGTTCCTCTTTGGAATTTATCTCGCTGTGTCTCTCGTGAATACATTTTTTTGTTTCTGTGTACACTCTTCTATTTTATGATTATCTGCAAGTTCAACGATATCCTAAAACTGCATATTTTCGTGCTGTACGCATTTCCATAATTAGCTATTCTTACATTTCCCGTAATTAAGTATATTTACATTTTTATTTGCATCGAAATATAATATCATTTTTTTATTACACCAGGAAACTATACAAGTAACATTTTAAGTAATATCTATTAATGTAAAGCTACATATACTGTATTTTATAGTTATTTTACTGAGTTGTTGATGCCATTCCCCCCCCCCCCCCCCCCCCACCCCCCCACACTACTTTTTAGAACCGCCCCTCTCCCCACAAAGCCCCCGCAATGTAAGGTGGAAATTGTTTGAATGCAATTGTATTGATGTTTGCTCAAAGTTTTCTATCACCTTTGAACCTTTCATCAATTTTGAAGGAGAAAACCCTACTACTCTTCTTAACCCTGTTCTTACTGCCTCTTCCCCCCAATAAATTCCGATAAAAAAATGTTTGGCAAAATTTCATAGCACCAATAATGTATTGCTAATGGCGCGTTGGATTTTTTTCTTAGATACTACCTAATACTTAAAATCTCAGTCCAATATTATATGCTGGAACATTGACTCAAAAATTTTTATACATTTATACATTATGATATAGCATAATCGACTGAATGATTCATGAAATGATCATAAGGAATCAGGAACATAACGTTATGAAGGTTTGTATAATACTACAAAAAAAAATTCGTCTTAAATTTCTAAAATATTTTAAAACGAAGAAAACATTGGTAATCTTTACATATTCTGATCAACATATCTGAATGAAAGAGATTTAGAATAGTTGAACCAAACCTCACTGAAAAAACCATGCCAAAAAACATACCTAATCCCATAGTAAGAACATTCTATACAAAAGAATAGTCAATTTCGGATGATATAACTAACGATAATATTTTTAGGAAAAACATTTGATTATGATGAAGCTATTAAGTTTCAAAAACTTTGTCTACAACACGTATACATTCTAATGACATAGCATTCTGATAATGAAATAATTACATCTGAAGATGTACAGAAGATTTCTGCTGATATAATCTAAATAAAAAATATAGGTGTTAGATAGCTTGGAAAATTTTGTTTGACATGTGCTGAGGTTGGGAAGGTTTTGCCTCAATATTAATTTCATTTTACAGTTACGGTCGTCTTTTTTTTCTTACAGGTTCGTTATAAGCACACAAGTATAGTTTTAAGTGTCTTGCATGTCTGTATTCTTGCCTGTGATATAGGCATATATTCACTGTAGTTCTTGTTAATTGCTATACACTGTTGATCTAGTCAAACGTATGCAAAGACGTTCGTTATGTTAATGCCTGTTTGCTGTTTTGGTAGAGGTAATGTTTTGTATAATTTAAAGCGTTCTTTATCAAGTAGGGGTATTGCGATGTGAAATACCTATCGATTACTCACGTACATAAGTGTAATAATTAATACACTAAAAATCTCTAGCACGTCCTTTTCTCGTCCTGGGAATGTTAGTCCAGGCCTTGTCTGTTCTGCTAAGGTCACTGGGTTTTTAAAGATGGGTGGTGTAAGGAATCGTGGGTGTATTATGCTCTTCGATAGGACCACATATGTTAGCGTAAATGTGTCTGCTTGATATTGATGTGCACTCTCTGACAATATTTCTATTGCTAGAGCTAGAGTAAACTTCCGGTGCAATAGATCTTTATCTAGTTTAACTATGATTATTTTCTGTTCCATCCTTTTTTAATTTCTCCTTATATATCGTAATTCATTTCTTATAACTTTCATCTAGTTCGCCAGCAGCATAAATAGTGTCCTTGTATCATTAGCATTTGACACGTTCAGTTTTTTTATATTTTTCCCGTCTTCCTCGTCAAGTGTGTCAAGTAGGAATCCGTTGATTTTGCCAACGATTGGTGTTTGGCTTCTTGTCTGTCCTTGACGTTTTTGTGACGTGTGTCCGGCCAATAAGTATATGACTTGAGTCACTTGTTCTATCGTTGATAAAATATTTTTGCGCATTTCGGCTATTCGCTAACGCAATAGTTCCCTGTCTTCAACTTTCTATAGGCTTTCGAAGATAAGGAGAATTTTCCTTGGTTTGAATTTCTCGCGAGGCTCATCGCTAAAGTGTAACAGCTCGAGGCCCCATGAAAAATATCGGACTAAGTCAACTGTTTGGATTACCTTCGATATGGTGCTGGTTGTAGAAAGCGTAGTAATCTCTTCTGTTATCAATCCAGTGCTATTTTTTATATGCGTTATGGACCAGGGAGTGTATTCTGGGGTTGTTACTTGGCCCCTGCAATAAGGCACCACTTATTATTTAACGTTCTTGCTATGCCAATTATCGTAATTATGAATTTTTGTACGATTTACAAAAATATGTTCCGAATACTTTTTGCTGTATATTTTATTACATATATTCCATTTTTTTTGCCTGCCTCATGGTCGTGTCCCTTTTCGACTGGTCTGTCTCCATCCTGTCTTATGGTTATTTTTATAAGGATGTATGTAAACGTATTTTGATAGTCGTCTTGCATTCTTGCATTCCTTTTGAAGCGAAGCTTCTTATGGTACGTTCTGGCTTTCCCGTTATGGGGACCAAAATGAAAATTTTCAACTGCGGTGACTGCGGCACGACAGATTTTCTCAGCATAATCTGGCAATAAGAAAAAAAAAAAAAAAAAAAAAAAAAAACAGAAACACCCAAGAATCAAACAAAAAAAAAAAAAAAAAAAAAAAAAAAAAAAACAGTTACCACCAAGAATCGAACCGGCGTGGCGCCCTTCTGGTTGCGAGACAAAAGCTTATTCACCATGCTACAAAAACATTGGCTGCACGCGTCAACTTATTGTGTACATAACGTACAACTGTCTTAACATCATTTGTACACTTATACTATTATAACTGATTTATTTATTATCAACTATGACATACAGAAATTTACACACAAAAAAATTAAATTATTTCAAAGATACTATCCATCGCTAACTGGATGAAAAACTAATAATAGTTTGAAATTAATTTCATGATATTCGCGGTTAACGCGAAAAATTTTAGATTCCTATTGTTACTAGATTGTGATGAATTGTCAAA
>JAPYYV010000400.1:0-33544 GCA_030522625.1 Copidosoma aretas
AGTTTTTGAGGGGGGGCTGGTCAAAACCTGAAAATTTTATAAGTTTTTGAGGGGGGGGCTAATGAAAACCTGAAAATTTTCTAAGTTTTTGAGGAGGGGGTGAGGGGGGGCTGAGGGGTGGCTGAGGGGGGGCGGAGGCGGGGCACTGAAATTAAAAAAAATGATTTTTTACGTGAAATCACGGAGAAAACGATCGAATTTTTGAGGGGGGCGGAGGGGGGCTGAGGGGGGGCTGAGGGGGGGTGATGGGGCTCTACAAACAAATGACGATCATTCAAATCACGTAAAAGTATAAGGAATCCACTCGTTAATTGAGGGGGGGCTGTGGGGGGGTGAGGGGGTGGTGAGGGGGGACCGAAATAATTTAGTCCTTATCACTATATATATATAGTAAGATATATATATAGCAAGATATATACACACATGTATGCGGTCGGCTGTTATACTGTGCCCTTATCATAAATGTCAGCTGATACGACATCTGTGATGTCATCTGTTACGTCAGCTAATATGTCATGCCAAAATCTTACCTGATATGTCATCTGATATGTCATCTAATATGTCAGCTGATATGTTATCTGACATGTCATCTGATATGTCATCTAAATTCATGCATAAAAAGTCATCATCTTGCATACTATGTGTGATGTGTGTATTACAGAATTATAACATAGCATTTTAAAACACGAAATAAAAAAATATTTATTTATAGTAAAGTTTTGTATTGAAAATGTCTTTCATGACTTCTTTTTATTTCATAATATTAGAATAAGGAAACGAGCAAAAAAGGTACGAAATTTGGTTTCGGGCAATAAAAACGATTCTATGCAAGTTTAAAATCTAAAATTTTGCCCTAATCAGCTGAACCGAAATTCCGCGCCGTTTTTTCCGCTTTTGTCCTTACCCTAAGTAATGACTAGCAAAATATAATTATTCGACGGCATGTTTGGCTGAAAATTGCGTTTATGCGAAGGTATCCATGGTAATAACAGTATGAAATATCCTTTTATCGATCCGGAACCAAAAAGTCGAACTCATAAAGTTACTCTTAAACTAATGCTACAAAAATTATGTAAGAGTGAAAATTATCGAATTAATATTCATCCCCCTGTATAAATTTACCATCATTTGATACTGTTTCTGGTTTCACTCCTGATTATTTACATGGTGGCTTTGAAAGAGTTTCTCAACGATTTGCGATTTTTTTTGTCATCTTCTTAGCGACACAGAAATAAAATATTTGGATTTGAAAATGGAAAAATCACTGCCCCGCAACAGTGAGCCCGTTTATAAAGACCGATAAGCAGTGGAAATATGTGAAAAGCCCATGAATACGACAATTTCACATCATACTATAGTCTGGCCTTAATATCTTCTATGTTGTGAAAACGTTATTTAGATCATTGGCTTTTATATGTTAAGAGTCTGTGTATACTTTTACGGGACAAAATAAATATAGATGATTTACATCGTGCTCATAGACTGTTGATGCACATCTTCGTTTGGGATCCAAAAGAAATGTATGGGATCAAAGCAATGACGTATTACCTGCACCTCTTGATACATCTTTGTAAATGTGTCTTAAGCTGGGGATAATTATGGGAAGATTCAACATTTCCTTACAAATCAGCCAGCTTTTATTAATTAAATGCTGTAAAAATACGAGAGGTGTTACGCAGCAAGTAGTAAGATTCGTTAATTTTTACACCTGTTGTAAAGTTCTAGATAAATATGTGAGTAGATATGCGTCAGATTCAATGATTCAATTCTGTTGTGATGTACTTGAACGAAGATCATACATTATTAGCAAAAAATATGGCATATATTATTTTGGGTGTAATAATATTAATGATGACAGATTGCAGAAAGTACCATTCATAACAGAGTCAATGGAGTTTTATAAAAAAACTAATGAAGCGCGGATGTTTATATGAATAAAACAATTAACAAAAAAAAAAGATCTAAGTACCCAGTAACTCTTATGCACGACTAAAAGATGGAAGCTTCAGAAACATTCATTATTTATGTTTGAATAATTAAATGGTGATCATTCAACATTGTGTGATATAATACATACTACAAACTATTCATCATCTTATAAAGTGCTCCAAAAAGTTAAGTACATCAAAAAAGACATTAGTGTCGTAAAAAAATACGACATAGAAACTGTATGCATGCAAATTTTGGTTAACAATGCAATGCTACTATGTCCACTGCTTAGGGAGGATAGAGCGAGTGGTGTCATATCAACGTAGGGGCATGTAGCTGCAAACTGTAGTGTTGCGTTTAACTCGCCAATACTCACATAATTGTTGACAAATCTTTACCAAAAAATTATGAGTTATTTATACAGTAATTAGGTTTCTATTTGTTTTTGTCAAAATTCGATAACTGTCTTCGCTGTTTCATAAAATATCGTAACCTCAAAATGTACAGAGCACAATTGCTTCAATCGACAAAAGTCTGCTATAAGTTTTAAAAATTACAAAAATTTTGAGCCTAGTATTATTCTATCGTCTCTTAAAATATCCGTACAAAATTCCAAGTCAAAATATTAAGTAGAGAAAATTCTGGGAACAATTTAGTCAAATGTTGTTGTTCCACCACTAGCCCCTTGGATGTTAATTGTTTACATTTTCTCTTATAACTTTTGAAATCGTCTGGTCTTCTAAGGGTCCTGAGACACTAATCTATCCAAGAGTTTACAAACTTTCGTTAGATTACTCCTTTGTTAAGGTCTTATTTTTCATTTCTTAGCTATCTCAGAAAGGATATATGAAAATTTACTGCAGATAGCAGAATACATGGCAATTGACCTCAAAATGAAATGTGCCCACTGTATTTTTGAGACAGCTACAAAATAAAAAATAAGACCTTAACAAATAAGTAATCAAACAAAAGCTTGTAAACTCTTAGGTAGATTAATATCTTAGGGCTTCTAGAAGACCAGATGATTTTAAAAGTTATTAGAGAGAATAAAAACAGTTAATATCCAAGGCACGAGTGGTGGAACGACAAAATCTCATTAAATCGTTCCCAGAATTTTTTCTACTTAACATTTTGACTTACAATTTTAAACGGATGTTCTTAAAAGACAATCGAACAAAAGAATGCTAAAAAATTTGTAATTTCTATAATTTATACCAAATTTTGGCGATTGAAGCAATCGTGTTCTGTACATTTTTAGGTTATAATTTTTTCCGAACCAGCGGTGATAGTTATCGAATTTTGATAAAAACAAATAGAAATCTCATAACTCCATAAATAATTGATGATTTGTTTGTGACGATTTGTCAACAATCATGTGAGTACCCGCGAGTTGAATACAACAGTGCAGTTTGCAGCTATATGCTCTCAAGTTAATACGGTACCACTCGCTCTAGCCTTCTCAATTCGTTACAATATTAAAATAGAATTGTGTGTATACTATTTGACAGTAATGATTGAATTAGTTTTTTCACATGTCTCTCCAAGCGTGGCTTGGTGTGGCAAGGGTCAAAGGTTATTTCATGTTGCAATAATCAACTGTGAAAGTTTGTGAAAACTAGTTGCGAATATAATTTTATCATAGCTTTTTCTACATCGATAAATGTTTGTATGTTTAATTTGTGTAAATGGTCCTTATCAAAAGTCCCGATGTTCTCACGTAGACGTAAATATCGACAAAATAGTTCCTTTTTAGTATTTCTAAGTAAAAAGTATATAAAAATATTTCTAAAAAATAACATTGTTAAGTACAAGTTTTTTATGGTTTCCTTAACATATCAACTCACAAATTTTGAACTTTGATTCTAACGACATTGAAGATGTAATAAAAAAAGTCAATGAGTTTTATGAAATACTGTTGACAAGTCAATTCTTAATTTAAAAAAAAATATGTACAACGCTTCGGTTGTATATTTACAACGCTTTTTAACTAAAAAGTGAGCAGCGTCGAATATACAGTGAAAATAAATATAACAAATATTTTTATGATCATAATGATTCTTTTTTATAAAAACTTGTTTTTCTCTTATGCACATGTAGAAAGATACTTTCAGAACGCCAGTTTTTTTTTTTTTTTTTAACTACATAATTATCGACGGATGCTAATGGCGCGAGATTTACGTTTGAAATCTTCTTTGTCATCTCCTTTGATAAATAAAAGTTATACTGATTTCAGTAGACCCAATCGCCTATAACTATAAGTAAAAGCCTGAGACACTTGGTCTCGGATTTAAAAAAAATAATTTAACAATAATATTAACTGTACTTATTGCAGGTCTTATAACTGAGTTATGTGTTTATGCTGAATTGAGCATTCTATGTTTTCACTTATGATGACCACTTCTCGTAAGTTCATAAAATAATAGTTATTAAAAATACTATTTAATCATTTATCTATTGTACGTTTTACCAAACAACTATTTTTTTTGCAAATATAAGAAACTTATTACGACCGTATTCCCTAATTCTTAACCCCCTATGCGCGACTGCTTTAATATTTTAGATTTATCTCTTAGAAAAAAACCATAATGTTGGAAAATGAATAAATAGAAATTTATGAATGCATTTATAATCAATAGATGTTAACTATTCTTCTGACTCTCTTCAAGATTAATTATATAAATACTTAGGGTCTAATTAGCATAGTTATTTAGATCATTTTAAAAAAGCACGTACAAATTTGCCAAAAGAATCTGTTTTAAAATGTTGCCAAAATAACCTGTTTGAAACGCTGTGATGATCATTTATAATCAAAAAATATATGTGATCCGTGAAATAAATTTTTAAACAATTCTAGACAATTATTTATTCTTTTTTATTGTCAACAAAAAATGACGGAGTTGAAGCAAATCAAAGCTCAGGAGAGGGCAGATGACGTCAGAATGACGTAAAACCGTGCTTGAATTTCGATGGGCACTATCTCCGTCATTTTTTGTATTGCGAGGAAAGAAAAAACACGTGCCTAATGTTTTTTAATAATTATTTCATGGACCAAATAGATTTTTTATGAGAAATGCTGATTCATAAATACACTCATCAAATGTACAGTTACTTTAAAGCTTGATCTTATGAATTATACTGATATTTTTTATGTAGAAATTCAGATGACATATTAAATGACACCTGAGATGACGTATCAGCTGACATTTATGAGAAGGGTGGGTACTCCATAAGATCATTATTGCAATGATCGATGCTGTTAAATGAGTATAAAGAATTCAATAATATATTTTTAAAAATATTCATTTGCATTTTTATCTTTTCCACAAATTTCTACTATGCATATGATATTTATAACTATGATATTAGGGTTTAATTAACAACGTTTGCGTTCAAATAAGAAAATGTTATTTAAAAAGAAAACATTTCCTGTACTTGTAGTAAATAAGGAGTCTATTCAACCACTTTTTTACCCTCCTAACCCAACCCTATTTTAATAATCGATGGGCCAGATACTAAACCATAACCTACGTTGGAATCTCTGTATGGTTCTATTTTATAAAGCCAGATAGTAGGATTTTATATATATTATCAATAATAATGAGATTCTACATTAAAGTAGGCATTACTTTTTGTCACGGTAGACCTCAAATAGCATTTCTTCTACGGGCGAAGGTAAAGAATACTTCGACAGCATTATTGTCGCTCTCAGTTTGGTCTTCGGGTAGTAATGTACATGCAAGTCGACACATTATCTCTTTTTCTGATCAAGGTGAATAATATATTGTTTTGTAAATTGCGTAAGTTATATGTTTAGACTGCATATTCGTATTTATAATGCTATTACATAGGCTCTTTAGTCTTTGTTACAGCATGGTTTTGTCAACTGTAAAAAAGTTACGCAGTACGGTCCGTGATCGACTCGCTGTATATCTTTGCCTTGCCTTGAATCATATAATGAACAAAACAAACGAAATGTTGCCTTGAAGATGTCCTTACATACCTTTCGGATATAAATTTGTCTGTCCAGATTCTCCAAGTAAAGTCAAGAAAAGAGCCAATGCTTTGGAAACGAAGAAAAACATAAACTGTTCAGTGAGCCGTACGTTCCTTAAGCATTGATCTTAAAGGGGCGGGCGAGCATGGTGTAACATAAGACAGGTGGTACGAAGTACAATATACATGTATGCATGACACTGATCCATCAGGTGGAGAACTTGGTACTGCTACAAAATTGCGACTCGTAGAGGTGGTCCACCTGTCTTATTTTACACCGTGATGGCGAATGACGACTTTTGACTGATAAGAGGGCACCAGGGAGGCAAGACTCCAGCTAATCAAGGCCCCTCGTCTGAAAGCTCTGATGGGCTGGAGTCTTATTTTTACTCTGACGACCTCCAAGCTTAGCTTGCTAGGTCGCCATCCCCATAGGAAGAAAACAAACCGACAAACGAACAATGAATAATTGAACGGGCGCGAGAGTCTATATTTGTCACGTATTTTACGATGACAGCAGTTAGATTTGTAACGGATTAGAGCCAACGAATAGAACAGGAAGTACAGTGCGTGATTTTTCTGTAGAATATGGGCAAACCAATTTTTTTTTAAATGTATCTCATGATGTCATTATGATAAAATCTGTATTGCAAAAAACGTAGAAAAAGTTACGTACTACCACTACTACCAGTCTACGACCCCTGATAGTCGTTCCAATTCATCATTCTTTAGGCGTAGACTTGATATTTTTACGTGTAATCTTGGCCTTAGGTGCAGTATGTATCTGTTCAGGGGTAGTATTGCGTAACGTCTCTTACTTTTGGTATAACATATCACCTTCAACTCCATAGAGCCCTTTCTAAATTTCAACAATTCCAACGCAGTTCTAAGTTTAGCTGATAAAATTGTGCAGTACTACGTTAAATGTAGTAATATCTCAAAAGTGAAGATAACATGTTTTGTCATCGATTCACAGATATGCCTAATGTATAGACAATAGACTGGGTGCACATTCGGTGCTGCACCCGTTTCGCAATTAAATCATATGTTAATTCTCCTGAAAACCTTCTTCAGTTGCAATGCTTTGATTGAAATCTATAGTTGTCAAGTACATCTTAAGCTTACCTTAAAAAATGAAAGAAAATCGAACCATTATTGAGCTGTTATAATGTCGATCATGATCTATTATGCAACTATGAATTTCAACTTTAGACTTAGTGATAGCCTTGAAAAAGGCCACCGAATGTAGTGAGATCAAATTTATAATATATGTTGAACGTCAGAGGTGGTTAGTGTTGCTAAAAAGGCTTTACTAGGAAGTCTCTTTGGAGAACCTTACAGAATTCCGTCCCTTTTGGCAACGCTGGTATCCAACAACGTTGCTAGAAGATGTATAATTCTGCAAGTACTACAACTTTAAGTCCCTGTATAGCAGTCCTTATGAAATCCTGTGTCTGCAGCATTACATAACTTTGCTAACTTTTACTATAAAACTTTTTCTTGCTCCCCTCCCCGAAAGTACGAGCCTTCGTAGTATCCATGCGCTCCAGAAAGCAAAACTTTTTTGGAAGCTTACTGCTAGTAGTGCGCAGGCGTACCAGGCTCGCATTCTCGTATGCAGATTTATATATTATACATTTAAAGTATAGTACACTAGTGGGTATTCTACAGTCTTATCAGCACGATTAAAATAAATGTCACTTATAATAATTTTTTCATTTTTTTTCACTTTATTTGATTTACACTTATTCTTTTTTATTTGTTTTTTATGCCCGCCCCGACCATCTTAACCTCGGCTTCACCTCGGTTCAGCAAAAGTCGGGTGGGCAACGATTCAAAACAGAACCTTTTAACTTTGCTGTAAAGCATCGTGGCAGTCGTAGCCGTAATTTCCTGGTTACAGTGAGTCGGATTTGACAGCGAAACGTCACAGCGGAACCATTTAAGCCCACGAGAGGAGAAAAAGCTCAACGGTAAAATAAATCCGCTGACTTTTCTTTCACTCCTGTGGGCTCAAATGGTTCGGTTGTGTTATTCCGCTGGTGAATCCGCTCAATGTAACAGAGGCTTAACTGGCAGAGAAGCAGAAGCAAAGCAATGCATTGCGTACTTACTGTTTTACATGATGGCCTCGGCTTCGCCTTGGACTTACACCACGCACGCCAGAAAATCTAACGTTCTGGCCTTGTATCATAATATACTCTCAAGAATCTAGACACAAAAATACATCTTAAAAATCTTTTATGTTGTTTATGAGGAAACATTTGATGTGACCAGTTTAATATACAGAGGCCTGACAGAAGTACAATAAGCAGTATTCCCGAGGGGCTAGACAGTGTAACTAATTTTACTTTTGTATAGTTATCATATCAAACTTATTTCTGACTCTGATGAATCTTACGGCGTCTTGGAGAAGAGGATAGACTTGTCCACATTCCAATGTTGTAGTAAAACAACTTACTCTGCTTCCACATGTGCAGTCTGTCCACGGATTTTGACCCTTCAGAGGAGATACAGTAAAAAAAAATACGTAAAAAATCGAAAATTTCCCGTAGAATTCAAAAGACTATAATACAAACGACTGGAACACTGAAAACCCGCAGTAAATGGGGCCCAAAGTGTGCCAAATACGATTTTTTCCACTTTACTTTCTCCTGGCTTGTAGAATAAGAAAAAGTTTGGAACAAAAGTTGTAGAACTATTGAATACGGATCGATCTGTGCAAATCCGGTGTTTTCAATTAAAAAAAAAAAATTCGATTTGCAAAAAACCAAAAAAAAATGTATTTTTTTTTAAAAAGCTTATATCTTCGCAAAAAAAAAAATTATCACAAAACATGGTGAAAGTGTAGCTCTTACCTGACTGAATAAACACGTTTTAAAAAATTAAAAAATTATTTTAACTTTTTGAAAAAATTGAATTTTTCGAAAAAATCATGTTTCTTTAAAAGCTCCGTATATCATAGACGCTTGCATCTTTAGTGTTCATTTCAAGCTTAAAATTTTCTTGAAATGTTGTACTTATGTTGTGTATTATTGCGCGCTTTTTAAATTTAGCATTATTTGCAAAAAATCGGTTGAAAAATCGGGTATTTTTTAAAAAACCCTAAAAATGATTTTTCTTCGATATAATTTTTTTTTTTTTTTTTTTGGTAACAGTATCAAATGGCTGAAGTTTTTTGATAAATCTACAAATAAAAAATTTTCATGCACGACCCTTTGGAGCGGAACTAATTATTTTTTTTTTTTAATCTCGTGTCCTTATCTTTGCATATCGAGGGCTGCAGTTTTCAGTTGTTAGTTCAATACGTGTACTTTTTACAATAAAATACTACTAAAACATTTGCTCTCTTCTACTCAGGGCCCACTCCTTCGCTGGCAGTACCAATGTGTAGGAGGGAGTGGGGGGAGGACGCTGTTAACGTGGATAGATGTGTATAAGTATGCTCTTATTATACGTACCGTGTTGTTGCTTTAACTGCTCATGGACCCTTCATATGATCATGTCTCTTGAGTGTTATGATGAATTTTAAAGAGATAGTTCAACCAAAACTTTGAAGAATCTTCAGGTAGATAATAATTGTTCAGCATTACTAAGGTAAAGGGCCTACCTATGAGACAGTGTCCGTGCTTATGAGACACTTTCATGAAAACGAATTTCCAGAGATGATTATACATATTACATTTAAGAAAAAATCGTTTTTTAAAAGCTTATTATGTACGCTAATAATAATCATGATTAGAAGTAATGAAATCAAATTTAAAATAAAGAATAAAATGAAAGCTTTGGACAACGGTGACAAGCTAAAAATCACTGAGTTGTAGTGTACTTGACGAGGTAGATATGCTTCGTAATTTTCCAAGGATTTCAATAAATATAGCATATTTAACTATAAAAAAAATAGTTGTACAAAAAGTCAAAGGCTTCTAGAATGTGATGAAATTAGTATTGCCTTAATAGATACAGATAATTATTTAAAATAAGCTTGTCTCATGAAGGGTACATTCGTTATACAGTTATCCGTATCTATGAGACAGAAATGCAGAGCCTCATCTACGGGGGACACTATGTCCCTACTGAGAGACACTAAGTTTTAAGAAATCATGGATTGCTTTGACCAATGCAGGTATAAAATTATTCATTTCTAATCAGTTTCAAATGAATGAAAATCCATTTTATATTGGAAAATGTACAAATATTCGATGAAAATGACGAATCAATGCAGTGGCAATCTAACCTCAAAACGTTGTTGAAAGAAAAACAAATACGCACGGACCTAAAAAAAGAATTAGAGGTTGGACTGCTCGAAATTATTATGTATAGACATAGAGTCATGCATATAAACCTGTATGATAGTTTGTAGAGTTTTTATTAAATTATAAAGTGTAATCGTGGTGTTTGTGTTTTTATTAATTAGTTAAATACTGCTGCAAGGGGATTTAAGTTATTTTATGACATGCTGTGCTCTAAGTGCGATTTTAGGACACGCTGTGCAATAAGAAGCGTGTCAAAATCAAACTTATAACACGTTGTCTCATAAAGTATTGTTCAGCACTAGTGTTATAAACTGATTCTCTCTTCGTGCAAACTTTTCACCCTCGTTTCGTTCGGGCGCAAACGTCCTTACGAGAAGAAAACTAGCTTATAACACTTGTATCAAAAAGTACTATTGTAGATAATACTGATGGTAAATGTCTATTAACGTGGTTTTTGAGTGTCTCATAGGGGGGGACTTGCCGCATGAGACACTACGTACTCCCACTAAATAAGTGCCTCATAGATACGGACACGCAAACTGTTTCAATTATTCGGCTAAGAGCACTATCTCTTTATGATAAATGAATTACAAAAATTTTTGAAGTAAAAACTTCCTTAGCGGCATTGCGCACTTTTTGGGATGGGGAGAAAATGATAAACTCGCATGAGATGAGTCAGGTCACGTAATGCTGATCGAAAATTCGTAAGATTGAGGGGAGGGAGAGTAGACTGTGCCGGCGCGGGCGACGCGGAGTAGGAGAGGAAGCAATATTCCCCTCTCTTTCTACCGCACGGGGAGAATGTTTGGAGAGGAAGTAAATAACATCTCCCTCTCTTTCTACGGTGCGGCGAATATGTACTAGGCCTGTGGGTAACTCAACTCAAACTGTAGACGTATGCCTACGTTGTTTTACTTCACCATGTACTAAAGCGTATGTATAGGTATAGTTTACAGTTAGTTCGGTTAAAAAAAGTCCACTTGCCTTGCCCACTGCAGGCCTGTGCCTGCTCCTGCTGCTTCGTTAAAGTGGCGTACACGGAATCATTTTCGGATTCGTAGCTTGCTGTACGCTACTGTACAGTTGCAGTCAGCAGCTCGTCGCACGTAAACATAGATATATATATATATGTATGTGTGTATATATATATATATATATATACATATATATATATATATAAGTATATACATTTAATGATGAATTTGGCTTAAAGATGTCAAATGATCGCAATCTTAGCACAACAAAATACAAAACTACTGTTGATGCGGTCTTTGTTAGACATTTAAATTGATTCGAGTCAAAATTGTTCGTTTCTTACTTCAGCTACCATAAACCTATTGTATCAGTTTTCGAGAATGGCGATGATGATGCTGGTCATGATGATGGTAAAAGATTTGTTAAAATTATTGATGAAAGTTAATTTTTCGGAGAGATAAACTTTTTAATGTAAAATATTTGTAATAGCTTTGAAGTGTTAAATATTTTATGCAATATAAATTGTCATACTTGTGTACGATGGCGCAATAAATAAATATAGTATTTTACCACATAAATGGTAGTACTTTTATACTAATAAGTAAAGCAATTCGTGTGAAATTATTCCCCAACCATTCCAAAATATTTAAAAATGCACAACGTTACTGTTAAAGTTTTCACTTCTGCCATCACTCCCGGAGTGCCACCTGTTTTTTTTATCATAATGTATGCTCGACTTTTAAATAACATCAAAATTATTTGTAATAAGAAATTAATATGCCTTAAAAAAAAACCAAGCTCGAGGGGCCTCACAATCTGTCTCATCGGTGAGCCCTTTACCTTATTACTTTTTTTGGTAAAAAATAAGTGTTTATTTTACATATAACTTCCAAAAATTTTCAGTTAATTTACAAGTGTGCGGTCCTTGATTGACCCGCATATTTTTTATTTCAGGCCGCTCCACCACCCAACACCCCCCCCCCCCCCACCTTCCCATCGCTGGTGCGTTCTTCGCTGTGCAAAGCGAGTACGGAAGAGTCGACTTCGCTTTCTATCTGATCATCATCATCATCATCATCATCATCATCATTGTCATCATCATTGTCATCGACATTGATCTGCGATTCACTCATCACCGCGCAAGACTCGTTCACTACTTCTACGTCCAAGTCGTCATCAAGAGCATCAGCCGGCATTAGCATTAAAATTACTTCAATATTTGAGAAATTTTCTTGATGTCAAGCACGTCAAGCACATGATTGAGCACTTTGGCCCGTGTTTTCTGCAGCTGCAGATCTTCGACTTACACCCGCTCCTGCATCTGCAGGCTATAGTTTTCAAAATACCGTCTGGTACCAGCTGATCCGCGCACTTTTTTGGCAGTAAATTTGCGCCATTAAAAGTCCAACCCACGTTTGCAACTGCAAACACGAGCGGTATGCATAGTCTATCGCTGCTTTCTCTGTCTGTGGTAGGGTGGCCAAATGGAAAGACGATCTTGATGCCGATTCTTTAAATTTTTGGTAACGTACATCATTTAAGGTAACTTTTGTTTTTTTCCTTGAGTTTAAGCACGCTAAAATCTCGCATCTAACGCTCGCAAGAACTTGATGTCGTGAATATTCATTATAAAAATAATCGAAATTTGGCAACTGTAATTGTTTATTATCAAATATTAACAGACAAATTTTTTATCTTTACTTAAATAAAGAAGAGGTGTTGTGTCACAGCCGGTGATTATGTACAGCAAATTGACATATTTTTTTAAGCTTGGATATTTGAAGCTAAGGCTGTTGTACACTGTTTGCGTCTCTTTTCCCTTTCCCGGCTTACAGAAGTATATCTTATTATTATCCGGTACAAGCTGTGTTAGTAGGACTAATACGTCTGTCTTCGCCATATATTTTTACAACATTTTAATTTATTTGCAAATCTATCGCTATCGTTATTATTAGCCTATCAACATTTTCCGTAGCAGTTTTTTTGAGAAATTATTTCTCTGTCATTTGGCGCTTGAGAGAAGAATGAATTTTTTTTTAAGCGAAGCTTTTTAAGGCGCATCTTGGCTTTCCTGTTATGGGGACGAAAATAAAAAAATTTCAACTGCGATGGTGCGACCGATTTTCTCAGAAAAAAAAAAAAAAAAAAAAAAAAAAAAAACAGTTACCATCCAGAATTGAACCGGCGCCTTTCTGGTTACGGGACAAAAGCTTATCCACAATGTTATAAGCGCATTGCGGTAGATGGTCAACTGATTGTGTACATAACGTGCAACGCGAAGAATTTTAGATTCCTATTGTTACTAGATTGTGATAAATTCTCAAGAATTTGATTTTACTCACGATGAAAAAGTCGATTTGTTTGGATTGATATAGCCTATATTTAAGGTACAGTGGTTCTTGTAAAGTCGTTCTTAACCCATATAACTTTATAGATAATTGATATTTTGCATGTCAATCATTGTTTTCTTATGCTAATTGCAATTGAAATATCCAAATAGTTAATCAATAAAATAACAGATGTCACAAGAAATATTATGAAATTTAAATAAAATCTGAAAAGTTTAGAACATCTTGATCACTCCATGGATATACTAAAAGCATCTTAAATATGAAAATTAGTATATTTAAAAAATGTTCCGACTTAATATTCTAAAATTTTGGTATTTAAATCGTAAAGTCATTAAAAATAACAAGAGTTTTTTCAAATAATCCATAGAGCGATTTTTTTACATCGATAACAAAGTCTCTTTTTCGAGGGGTGACCCTATACTTCCCATATTAAAGAGTCCAAATTTTAAACTTTGTATCTGTAAAACGGTGGGTGCAGTCGTTATAAGATTTTAACAGCTTATTTATAGCAGTGCAAGAAATTAATGCACAAAGTTTCAGAAATTTCTATAATGAGTGAATATCGTGAACAGTACTCTGAATTTAAAAATAACACTTGTCAAATTTTTTTTCAAAAATGCATTGGCCTATTTTTCATTACAATATAATGCGTACAAGCTTCGCTTCTGTAACGCGTTTGACGCACGCATTTTTATTGTTTTCATTCGACAAAAATTAATCATTAAGATGTACTATAATGGTATTTAAATCAAACTGAATTTTTACTGCGGGTTTTTAAACTGTCTGCGCATTCGTTCTACAGATTTAGTACCAACCTCGTCCGGGTAGCCATCAAAAACAAAAACAGTATTTTTAGCGAAAAAATACTGCGCGTAGCTAATATACAAATTTATTATCTCTAGTACTGTTTTATTTTATGACCACACAACTTTGTGAATAAAATAGCCTCCATCTAGAACGTGTTTGTCGTCTGTACTTTCCGCTGGAATTTTTACCAGCTTAAAGCTTTCGCAAAAAGTAGACTTCAAAGTTCTTCGCACCCCATATTCATCGAACAAAGAGAGAGGTACCGGTGCGAGTTCGTACATCAAGTAAGCTTTCATGTCTTCATCTGATTTTTCCCTTAATGATATTCGTTGGAAAAGAAGTAGAGGGTCTATAGAGACTTTTGTATCGTGGAGATTAACATACGAGTGAACGGAGCGAAGCGTTTGAACTTCGTTTTTTTTTTTGAGCTTTCAGTTGACAAAAATTTTGTCCAGTGCATCTTTCTAATACAGTCGTTCCAACAAATAAAGCATTGTGGCA
Source organism: Copidosoma aretas (assembly GCA_030522625.1). Lineage (NCBI taxonomy): Eukaryota > Metazoa > Arthropoda > Insecta > Hymenoptera > Encyrtidae > Copidosoma > Copidosoma aretas. Next base: position 14,813 of record JAPYYV010000400.1, read on the forward strand.
GTTGATAGAATCGTCACCCATTATCCCGGAATAAATCGATGATATGGAAACTCTACTGGGAAAGGGATCGTAAACGGAAAAGAATGACAAAATTTTACACAGATCTGATAAATCGCGCCTAATTCTGGCACAACTGCTTTTCGTATGCAGCTCTGATGTTACATGGTTAACATTGCAGAAATCCTCTACTTTATTGCACACTTGCGATAAAATGATGGCAGAAAGAATCCAAGTAGTTTAGCTATGGAAGTTCTGGAGCAGTATTCCGGCAGCTCTATTAGTGCCAGATTACCCCTACCCGGCAGCCGGGCTTCCCCGTATTATAGCACGAGCTACTTAGATTTCCCCTAGTAGTGCCGAATTAGTCCTACTGTACCGGCTCAACTCGATCAACAAGCAGTATTATCGACCGTCGTCAGCCTCGTGCTATAAGTCAAGCAAACGCTTACTATTGCATAAGCCAGCCTTACTTCCGCCTGCTTACTCTGACAGCCCCTCGCCGGATTTCCATCTGTAATTAAGCCCATGCTTTAGCAAGGGATCGCTCCGGACCCTTGATCGCTCGAACTAAAGGTAAGTAGCTCAGCAACATTATCGGCCAATGGTCTCTGCCCTACTCACATGCGTGAAGTCCGAAGTCCAAACATTTGTTGATACAGCTGTATAATTATCATTAATAACGCTCGAGACGCACTCCCCAGAAATATGATGCGCTTGCTCTCTCCAATGTATTACTTTTTACACTTATCAGAGGCGCGAGCACATTGTGTAAAAAGCTTGGTGCAAGTAATACTATGCCTGGTCCGTCTTATCAATACGTGTATCGAATGACGCTGGCTTTGTCGACTTGAGTGTTGAGAGGTGCTGCCAACGATTTCTACGTTATCGCGGAGAATGTTGTCAAGAGGGAGAGAGAGAGAGAGCGAGAGAAAGACAAAGACGCGGAGGATACTGTCGAGGCAAGCAAAAGGGAGAGAATGATAGGATAAGATGTATGCGGTGGGGAACAGCGCAACTCTCATCGACTCTAATCTCCCGTACTGCTTGAGCTGCCCGCTCTCTTAGCAGCTCTATGCCTGCTTACTCAAACGCATTTTGCTCTATATTTCGAGCGGGAGATATGATTCGTACAGGCAAGTGCGTTGTGTATAACGCACGATCAGTACGATGCTCATAACTCTTCTCTCTTACGCATTATAATATTCTGGCGTAGGATTTATATTAGCGGATGTGTACGCGTATATCAAGTGATGCTGGCTATACGCGCGCTTGCATCATTATGCCTGGTTCGTCTTATCAATACAGGGGGTATCGAATGATGCCGAGCTTTGGCGACTCAAGTGCTGAGAGGCGATGGCAAAGGTTTCTACGTCATCGCGGAGAATGTCGTCGAGGCGGGGGGCAAGAGAGCGAATGCGAGGTGCGGTAGTAAATATTTCTGTAGACGTGTCATTGCGGAGGATGTTTTTGAGGCCTGCAAAAAAGGGAGAAAGCACGAATATTAGGACGAGATGTATGCGGCGGGGGAACAGCGCAACTCCCATTGCCTTTTATCTTCTGTACTGCTCGAGACGAAATATGATCCTCTCTCTTATTAGCGTAGGTATTTCTCTCATCTTCGACGCGGTTCTTCTATGCCTGCTTGCTCAAACGCATTTTGTTTTACATTTGGAGCGAGATATATGATTACCAGATGCAAGCGCGTCGTGTACAACGCTTGGCACAAGTAAGATGATGCTAATACCTTCTTTCTTACATATTATAGCATATTTGCGTAAGGTTTATATTAGCGGATGTGTACGCATATCGAATGATGCGAGACATGGGCTATACATGCGCTAACTCTCTTATTACTAAAATTACATCCCAAAGCTGGCTCACTTTTTTACACAACACCGTGCATATTAATAAAGACTGTTCATATATAAGTATAGTTGTAATTGTATCAGTTATAGCAAGTCAGTCAACAAGTGCAGTCATCTAGATAGCATAAACTCTTACCATCGAAGAAACTCATATGATCTCTAGAATCCTAACACAAAGTCAGCACCAAGGAACGTCTCTTAGGAGAATTATAGCAACCAATCTGAGAGCTTAATTATGTTGCCAGGCAACCATACTAATAGTCAGAGGACAAAGAGGGCTGCGGTATAAGAAAATCATTTAGTTGTTATAAATTAGTCAACAAGTGCAGTCATCAAAATCTCCTTCCAACGAAAAAGCTCTTAAGATCTCTTGAAACGAAGCACGAAGCTAAAGAATTTTTTTTTTTGATGGGATATTTAACAGAGGAAGAAGCTCTCGAGGATAAACGCACTCTTGGTAAGATATATAATCTATATCTACAAAGAATATAAGCGCGTGTATGAACACCTTTTCACATTTTTTCGCTCGAATGCTCGCTTTTTATGTCTTTTTGCGCGTATATACACGCTTTTTACGCCTTTTTTTTGCGTGTATATGCACGCTTTTTACGCCTATTTGCGCGTATATGCACGCTTTTTACGTCTTTCCGGCGCGTGTGCATGCCTCTTTACACATTTTTGCGCGCGAATGCACGCTTTTTATGTCTTTTTGCGCGTGTATACACGCTTTTTACGCCTTTTTTTGCGTGTATATGCATGCTTTTTACGCCTATTTGCGCGTATATGCACGCTTCTTACGTCTTTTCGGCGCGTGTGCATGCCTCTTTACACATTTTTGTGCCTGTGTATGCGTGGAATAACTAAATTTATCAATTTTTTTTCAGCTATCATGGATACTTGCAAGATCCCGATCAGCAAGTATAATATAAATACAACTTATATATTGCATTAGTATGTAGGATGCATTCCTACTGCAAGGGTGGATGATATTGAAAAGTGGATTGATTTTGCTGAAGAAAATATACAATTGCTCAACGTTGTCATCACTACACAGAAATCAAGTCTTGGGGAGAGGTTAAAATACCAGAATATCTTGAGTCTAATGCACAGTGCTTATGACCAATTCAAGCATCATAAATGCAAAGAAACCATACAGCGGGTAGTAATTTGGAGTAGTATACAGTCAGCATTTAAGGGTCGCATCGAGACAGCAGTGATCACAAACTTGACTCATCTAGATATAAAATCCTCTTTTACCAACGCTTGCTCTCTTTTCAAATAGTGAATAAAGAAATCCTTACTGACTTATAATACTCTTAAGGCCAATGCAAATCTTACAGCTCTCTTTAATAAGATCAACAATGACAAAAAAGAGCAAGAAACTATGTACTTTAACGTTAAAAATTATCCTGTAGATCCGACTACTAATTTAGCCGAATGGTTCAATAATATTGTTCAGCAAATGATTGAGAAAGACCTTGATGAATTTTAACAACAAGAGTCTGGATGGTCTCTCAAATCAATAGTCAATTTAACTGCGAATAGAAACAAGTTAAATCTATCACAAGAAAGTTCCTACATACCACTGCCAAAAAAAAAATGATAAAAAGGCTTGTGTAAATGTACAAAATTATGACAACATGTGTTTTAAGTGGAGCGTGCTGTCAGCACTTCATCCCGATGATGATAGTCCTCATTGTGTCCTTAAATATGAGAAGTTTGCAAATGAATTAAATTTCAAGGGCATCAATGTTCTAGTAATGCCAACGGATATATCTGCTTTTGGAAAGCAGAACTAGGTTCAAATTAATCATTACATCCTGGAGAAACATGGTAAGAAACACCTTATTTCTCTATGTCATGTTACAACGAATAAGATAGAAAAAATATGCTTATTTTTTTTTATTACACGATCAACATCTTGATTAAGATGTTCAAGATGAAGTAATCAACGACACAAACCCTTCTAGATTTCACCCCCTAAATCAAGAACATATCAAAGCTTGTGAGTGTCTGTTTGAGCCCCTTAAAGGTGATGAACAAGCATATCAGCAACATACAGACTTCAGCATTGGCTACCACGTCAAATACAGCTTTAATGATGAAAAATCCAAGTATGCTACCTATCGTCAAAGACAGCCTGACACAAAAAACCAGCTGAATTGTTTGTTAATGAGCTTAAAGTACCTACTCTGGAATTCAAAAATTTTCACGAAAATCCAAGACCAAAGAATCAGCTCACCAACAATGAAGAAGAAAATCTCAAAAGGGCAACACAATGTCACATATTCAAAAAGCCGGACAGTAACAGGACAGTTAGTATTTCTATTTCTATAAATTGTAATATTTTTCTTGTATAATACAAATAAATTGTTGTATTTCTGTTTCAGTTATCGAGGAGCAGCACATAACAGTTGCAACGTCGTTTATCAAGATACACGGACAATACCAGAAGTTTTCATAACTAAGTGTATATGACGATCATTTATTTATTAAGGAGTTAGCTATGAAATCCGATGGGCTTATAAAAATTATCCCGCGGACAAAGGAGGACTATATCTCATTCACAAAGAGGATAAATGATAGAAACTTGAGCTTCCATTTCATAGACTCTTTTCGCTTTATGCCATCATCTATGGAAAAACTGGCGTCCTACTTAGAAGAGCACAAAATAATTAGAAAAGAATTTCATCACAACTCAACTTAGCCAATAAGACTGTTAGTAAGAAACAGAGTCTTTCCATATAAGTACGCCTCGTCCGTCGATCGACATGAGGGGCGAGAACTTTCTGCTAAGACAGATTTTTACAGTAGTCTCAGTGGAGAGCATATTTGAGAAGAACATTTCGCACATGTTAAAAAAGTATCGATTGTCTTTGACATAGCGACTCTCGTAGACAACTCTGACCTCCACCTGAAGACTGATGTACTCCTCTTAGCTAATGTTTTCGAGAACTTCCAAGACAGTTGCCTTAATGCTTATGGACTTGATCCCGCCCACTACTACACCACCCCAGGCTTATTTTGGATGTGATATTGAAGCATATGGGGATCACGTTGGAGTTGTTGACTGACATTGATATGCTCCTTCTTATTAAGCGTGGTACTCGTGGTGGTATGAGTCAGTGCTAATATCGCTATGCCAAGGCTGACAATCAGTACATGGGTGACGAGTACGGCCGAAAAAAGGAGGACAAGTAGCTCTATTTCTATGACGTCAACAATCTGTATGGATGCGCAATGTGTGAGGCATTGCCTACAGGAAACTTCTGCTGCATCAAAAACGTTGATTTTAACGGTCCTGATAATCACTCTAAGGGCTACATTCTTGAGTTTGATCTCGAATATCTGGATGACATCCACAACTCACACAAGGATCTTTTACTATTTATAGAGCATCTAGCCCCTTCTGGCTCTCGTGTAAAAAAGGTGCTGATGACCTTAGATAATAAAGAGCGGTACATCATTCATATTCGAAGTCTCAAACAGGCCCTTAAGTATGGTTTACGTCTGAAAAAGAAGCATCGAATGCTTGCATTCGACCAAAGTAAGTGGCTTAACTCGTATATCGACTTGAACAGTGAGAAGAGAAAAAATGCAAAGAAGGTGTTTGAAAGACCTGTTTTCAAAATCTTTAATCATACTGTGTATGGCAAGACTGTGGGAAATAAGCGTAAACGTATCGATGTTAAGCTCGTAAAAAAGTGGGAAGGTCGGTATGGCTGTTAAGCATACATTGCTAAACTAATCTTCCATAGCTGTTCTACCTTCGATGAAAATCTAGTGGATGTGCAGCTGTCGCGAACGGAGATTACTGTGCGTAAGCCTATATATATAGGGCTATGCGTTCTAGACCTATCAAAGTCACTCGTGTATCGTTTTTATTACGAATACATAAGAAAATGTGCAGGAGATAAAGCAAAGCTTCTATACACAGACACTGCCAGCCTTATTTATGAGATCCATGACATAGATATGTATAAGATGATGAAGAGGGACAGCCATAAGTTCATTACGTCAGACTACCCTGTAGACAATCAGTTTAGCATAGAGTTTAACAATAAGAAGGTTGCTGGACTGATAAAAGACGAGTGCAACGGTCGCATCATGTTGAAGTTTATGGGACTCCGCAGCAAAATGCTCTCTGTCAGAATAAAAGATTAGAAGCCTATAAAGATGGCAAAAGGTACATAAACATCTACTGTTAAAGCAGCTATTAGCTTTGACGACTATATTGACTGTCTTCATAAAGATATACCAGTTGTACGTAAGCAACACTATATACGCTCACGACTGCACATGCTGTGCACCTAACGAGTGCACAAGATCGCTCTCAGCTCTCATGACAACAAACACTATCTGATGACTGATCAAACGGATACTTAACCGTGGGGCACTACTTATTGAAGGAAACCTTACCTACCACTTCTACATTGAAGAGAGCACGAGAAGCTAGCATTGATGAGGTCACATCCAAGAGACGGCACCTTTACAGTCATAATTATTTTTTTGATTAAAAACAAATTGTGTACAATCATTAAAAAAATTATATAACAAACTGTGTCAAATATTTTGCAATCAGAATAAATGTGAAATTACATAATACAGGTTGGAGTTGAATATTACACTGATTACTTAATTATTTTTTATTGCAAGTAAATTCGATATATTTAATCAACATCATTGCCGGATTTAATATTTTTTTAGCTAGTTGGTTTATGTATAGTAGAAATAGCTAAATGATTAAAGCACTTGCCTGATACTCTCCATAAATTATCCTAAACGACTCTAGTGGGACCTTCTTTGTTGGATTATAGGTTAGCTTTCTGTAATAGAAAGAGGCATACGAGCCAATCGCAAAGCAAATAAAGAGGCTTCATCACGTAACCCATTACTTTTTATCTCTGTAAATTGTATATGCTACTCGAAATTTGTATTGTATAATAATCAGAAACTCGTGCTCTTTCGAGGCAGCAACCAATCAAGTATATGCAATGTCATAGTCAACAGCCAATTCCATAAGAGGCTTTACTTTAAGGCCATTAAAACTATAAGATAGGATGACTTCAAGCCTGCGAGATGATTAAGGTGATAGATCAGAATTTCGTGTTGTTGAATACGGTCAAAATACGATAAAATATGATCCAAATGCAGAAAAATACGATCAAATTACGATCAAAATACGATCAAATACGATTAAATTATGATTAAAATACGGCTAAAATATGATCAAAACAATTAAAATACGATTAAATCCGTTCAAATACGATCAAAATACGATCAAATACGATCAAATTACCATCAGAATGCGATCAAAATATAAATAAAATACAATCAAAAAACTATCGAACACAATTAAATACGATCGAATACCATCAAAGTACAGCTATAACCCCCTATTTTTTTTTGTTCTACACAAATATTGTTCAGATGTTTTTAAAGGGGAAAAAAATGCCATGAAATTTTACTGTCGAATAATGTATACACCAACAACTCTCCGTAGCGGGTGTGCTCTATATTGTAAAGGATTTAGGAGAGTTACAAACGTTTAAGATGTGAGTCGTTTGCAGATGACCAGTGGGACTCTCTTTGTTGGAATATCGGTCAGCTTTATGCAATAGGAACGGGGATACGATACTTTGAAGCATATGCTTGCAATGATTTTCGGAGCTATTGGAGTTACGCTGTATTGTATTAGTGCAAGGCTCGTTGCAATTTTTATAACACAATGCTATGGATGGGTAGGGAGAAAAGCAAATCACTACCCTTCACAAAAACTAGACATACCTGTTCACCACTATATCGCTGCTTGAGGATTGTACTGTTATAATACTGGGTATACTTCAATAGCCTCAAAAATCATCGTGAGCATATGTTTCAAAGTGTCGTATCCCCGTTCCTATAGCATAAAGCTGACCAATATTCAAACAATGAGGGTCCTACTGGTCATCTGCAAATGACTCACATCTTAAACGTTTGTAACTCTCTTAAATCCTTTACAATATAGAGCACACCCGCTACGAGAGTTGTTTGTATATACATCATGCGACAGTAAAACTTTATGTCATATTTTTTTTCCTTTAAAAGAATCTGAACAATATTTGTATAAAGCAAAAGAAATAAGGGGTAATTAGCTGTACTTTGATGGTATTTGATCGTATTTGATCGTGTTCGATCGTATTTTGATTGTATTTCGATCATATATTGATCGTATTTTGATCGCTATTTGATCATTTTTGATCGTATTTTAATCGTATTTTGATCGTATTTGATCATATTTTGATCGTACTCTGATCGTTTTTGATCGTATTTAAACGTATATTGATCGTATTTTGATCGTATTTATTCGTATTTTGATCGTATTCGATCGTATTTTAATCGTTTTCAACAACAGTAGATTCTGATCCTTGACCTAAATCATCCCGCGGGCTTACAGTAATCCTATCCTATAGTTTTGATGGGCTCAAAGTAAAGCCTCTTGTTTGGTCGACAATTCCTCAACACGAGGTCAGCTCGCAATTAATGAATTTTGTTTTTGACAAAATTCATATTGTTAACCTCATAGTGACTGAAGAACACTTATAACTACAAACTCATTTTTCACAATCAAATTATTGCAATAAACACAATAAACCAAAATTACAATAAGGCCTTCAGAACGAACTTAACACTAATTATAAATAAAACGCAAATAACTGAACCCTTTGGGTGTAATACACTTCGCAATATAGATATAAAAGACGTGTTGATCGACAACACTTTCAGGCCCCGATAACGTAAATCAAAAATTAGTCGAAACCTCTTGCTACTCTTGAATACGTGATGTTCGAAAGCCAGGACGCCACGAGGACTCAGAATTTACATCAACGGGCCTGCACGAGCGAACCGAGTAGCTTCGTACTGTTTTAGGCGTAAGCGTACGCGCGAACACGACTTATCGTGAGAAGTCGAAGAGCATTGTGTGCTCTGTCTCGCAGTGCTACGAGAACTGTACTTTACTAAATACAGTACACTAGGTAAGTGCAGCCTTCGGCCGATGCTTATCAAGTGACAACAAATATTTTTAAATCGCCCGCATAACCATATAAACCTATATGAATCTTTGTTTCTTTCCCTACGTAGTATTTTACTGATACGATCTTACATTTATTAGTATAATAGCCGTAACACCTCTAATGGAATTGGCTGTAGACTATGACATTGCATATACTTGATTGGTCGCTGCCTTAAAAGAACATGAATTTCCAATTATTATACAATACGAATTTCAAATATAGCATATACAATTTACCGAGAAAAATAGTGATGGGTTGTGTGATGAAGCCTCTTTATTTGCCTTGTAATTGGCTCGTATGCCTTTTTCTATTAGAGAAAGCTGACCTATAATACAACAAAGAGGGTCCCACTAGAGTCGTTAAGGATAATTTATGAAGAGTATCAGGCAAGTGCTTTGATCAATCGGCTATTTTTACTATACTTGAACCAACTAGCTGAAAAAATATTAAATCTACCAATAATGTTAATGAAATATATCAAATTAATTTGCAATAAAAAATAATGGAGTAATCAGTGTAATATTCAAGTCCAACATGTATTATGTAATTCCACATTTTTTTTTATTGCTAAAATATCTTACATCATATGTTATATAATTTTTTTCATGGTTTTACACATTTTTTTTTCAATCAAAAAAATAATTATGACTGTAAAAGATGACGTCTCTTGGATGTAACCTCATCGATACTAGCTACTCGTGCTCTATTTAATGTAGAAGTGGTGGGTAAGGTTTTCTTCAATAAGTAGTGCCCCACGGCTAAGTATGCGTTTGATCAGGCATAAGATAGCGTTTGTTGTCATGAGAGCTAATAGCGATCCTTTGCGCTCGTTAGGTACACAGCATATGCAGTTGCGAGCATCTATTGTGTTGCTTACGTACGACTGGTATATCTTTATGATGACAGTCAATATAGTCGTCGAAGCTAATAGTTGCTTTAACGGTAAACGTTTTGGTACCTTTTTCCTTCCTTACAGGCTTCTCATCTTTTATTATGACGAAGTACATTTTGCTGAAGAGTCCCACAAACTCAAATATGATGCAACCGTTGCACTCGTCTTTTATCAGTCCAAATACCTTCTTATTCTTCGACTTTATGCCAAACTGATTGTCTACAGGGTAGTCTGACGTATTAAACTTATGGCTGTCTCTCTTTATCATCTTATACATATCTACGTCATAGATCTCATAAATAAGGCTGTCAGTGTCTGTGTATAGAAGCTTTGCTTCATCTCCTACATATTTTCTCATGTATTCGTAATGAAAAAGATACACGAGTGACTTTGATAGGTCTAGAACGTATAGCCCTATGTATATAGGCTTACGTATAGTAATTTTCGTTCGTGACAGCTGTACAGCCACTAGATTTTTATCGAAGGTAGAACAGCTATGGAAGTTTGGTTTAGCAATGTATGCTTCACAGCCATACCGACCTTCCCGCTTTTTTACGAGCTTAACATCGACACGTTTACGCTTATTTTCCATAGTCTTGATGTAAACCGCATTATTATAGAGTTTGGATAGCAGTTTTTCAAACTTGTTCTTTGCATTTTTTCTCTTCTCACTGTTCAAGTCAATATAAGACTTTAGCCACTTACTTTTGTCGAATGCAAGCATTCGATGCGCCTTTTTTAGATGCAAACCATACTCAAGAGCCTGTTTGAAACTTCCATAATAAATGATGTACCGCTCTTCATTATCTAAGGTCGTCAGCACCTAATTTACTCAAGGGCCTGGAGGTGATAGATGCTCTAGACACAGTGGTAGGTCCTTGTGTGAGTTGTGGATGTCATCCGAATATTCGAGATCAACCTCGAGACTGTAGCCCTCGGGGTGATCGTCAGGAACGTTGAAATCAACGTTTTTGACCCAGCAGAAGTTTCCTGTAGGCAATGCCTCACACAATGCCCATCCATACAGATTGTTGATGTCATGGTAAAGGAGATACTTGCCTTTCTTTCCTCGGCCGTACTTGTCACCCATGTACTGATTATCAGCCTTGGCATAGCGATTGCTGCACTGACTAATACCACCACGAATACCACGCTTAATAAAAAGGAGCATATCTATGTCAGTCAACAACTTCAACGTAATCCCCGTATGCTTTAACATCGCATCCTAAGTAAAGCCTGGTATAGTGTAGTAGTAAGTGGGATCAAGTCCATAAGCATTAAGGCAACTGTCTCGGCAGTTCTTGAAATCATCAGCTAAGAGGGGTACATCAGTCATCAGGTAGACGTCGAAATAGTCTCCGAGAGTCTCCATGTCAAAGATATTCCATACTTTCTAAGCATGTGCGTAATTGTCTTCTGAAATATGCCCTCCACTAAGACTACTGTTAAAATCTGTTCTAGTAGAAAGTTCTCGCCCCTAAAGTCGATCGACGGACGAGGCGTACTTGTATGGGAAGACTCTTTTTCTTACTAACAGTCTTATTGGCTCAGTTGAGTTGTAATGAAATTCTTTTTTAATTATTTTGTGCTCTTCTAAGTAGGACGCCAGTTTTTCTATAGATGATGGCATAAAGCGAAAAGAGTCTATAAAATGGAAGCTCGCGTTTCTATCATTTATCCTCTTTGTGAATGAGATATAGCCCTCCTTGGTCCACGGGATAATTGTTATAAGCTCATCGGATTTCATAGCTAACTCCTTAATAAATAAATGATCGTCATATACAATTAAGTTATTAAAAACTTCTGGTATTGTCCATGTATCTTGATAATTAAGGTTGCAACTGTCATGTGCTGCTCCTAGATATCTGAAACAAAAATACAACAATTTATTTGTATTAGGGAACAAAATTATTACAATTTATAGAAAAAGAAATACTTACTGTTCTGTCAGATGACAATGTTTTCTAACCTCTTTCTCAGTGTTGTCAAACGGCTTTTTGAATATGTGACATTGTGTTGCCCTTTTAAGATTTTCTTCCTCATTGTTGGTGAGCTGACTCATTGGTTTTGGATGTTCGTGAAAATTTAATTCCTAAGCAAGTACTTTAAGCTCATTAACACACTATTCAGCTGATGTTTTTGTGTCAGGCTGTTTTTGCCGATAGGTTGCATACTTGGATTTTTCATAATAAAAGCTGTATTTGACGTAGTAGCCAATGCTAAATGCTGTATGTTGCTGATATGCTCGTTCATCACTTTTCAGGGGCTCAAGCAGACACTCAAAGTTAGCATAAACAAGAAGTGGTACTCTCTTTTAATGTTGATAATTCTTAAACTTGAGATATTTATCTTTCACCTTAGGCAACATCACTTTACATTCGTTTTTTTGGCTACAGTCGATTTAATGTGCTTGCGACTTTTTAGCAGTATAGAAAAATGTAAGCATCCATCGCATATGTGATGAGCAGATTTGTTTTTTAAAAGCTGTTCACTCACAAGTCTTAATAAGTTCTTGATCCAGACGTAGTCAAATCTAGGGGGTTCTGTGTCGTTGATTACTTCTTCTTGAACATCTCCATAAAGATATTGATCTTGTAATAAAAAAAAAAATTAGCATATTTCTCTTTCTCATTCCTTTTAACATGACATAGAGAAATAAGAATTTTCTTGCCACGTTACTTCAGGATGTAAAGATTAGTTTGAACCTCCTCTTGCTTTTCAAAAGCATATATCTCCGTTGGCATTACTGGAAAATTGATGCGCTTGAAATTAAATTCATTTGCAAACTTCTTATATTTAAGAACACGATGAGGATTCTCTTTAATTGGATAAAGTGCTGACAGCACGCTCCACTTAAAACACACGTTGTCATTATTTTGTACAATAACACAAGCATTTTTATCATGAATATCTTTTGGCAGCGGTATGTAGGAACTTCCTTGTAATGGATTTAACTTGTTTATATTAATAGTTAAATTCTTTATTGATTTGAGAGACCATCCTGACTTTCGTTTTTGAAATTCTTCAAGGTCTTTCTCAATCATTTGCTGAACATTGATATTGAACCATTCGGCCAAATCAGTGGTCTTATATATAGGATTATTTTTAACGTTAAAGGTTATACACAAAAGAAGAGTTATAATCGTCGTCCATGGTTTAAGAATAAGCGAAAATTTATCAACGATCACTGGAGGACCAGGTAAATAAAGTAAAACACAAGATCTACTTAATTGTGCGACATTTCGCTGGCTATGGGTTTGCCACCCTTATCAGGCTAATTTTATTTACTAAACAACACACAAGAACCATAAATTGTTTGAAAAATCATGAAATTATAAACAATATTTCAGCAACAATATTACAATAGAAATCTTTTGCGTACAAACAGGGTAATGGTCAAGCAGTTTCTGGTTGTAACGTATACTTATGAGTCCTACATATAGGTACCGGGCGGTGGTATAACGCTTGTAATGACATTGTAAAGTTCACCACAAAGGTGAATAAACTTATAAGTGAATTAGCCTTCTCCTTTCTATTGAAAATATGCTTGGTAAATGTATGTAGTAGTTTTAAATTATAAAGTGTACATATGAGCCCTATATATAGGTGCCGGTTGGTGATTCAACGCTTGTTGTAATATTTCGAAATTCGCCACAAAGGTGCATAAACTTTGCTGAGTGACTTGACGTCTTCCTTTCTTTTGAGAGTATTCTTAGTTAGATTGATATAAATGATTTCAGATATAATTCTTTTTCTAAAATTCGACTCTCTGTCGCAGATTTTTACAGATTCCCAGTCAAAGTTATGTTGTAAATTTAAAATATGTTCGGACACAACTGAGTCCTTTTTATACAGCTTCATGTGTTCATTTATACGGTGTGCTAGAGCTCCCTTAGTTTCTCCGACATAAGTGAAAAATCTTCCGGGAAGACATCATCTCCCTCCCGATTTCATTCTAATGTCCCTCGACGTTACATCTTTATTTACAAATACTCCGTGCGAACTAGTTCTTGAAAGCTTTGACAGAAGACAATCTTTGATTAATAACAAATGTAAAATCCCACTAGACATAATTAAAGACTGCACAAAATTCCTCTTTGAAAATACATTTTTTTCTTTCAATGGTATTTTCTATCGGCAAACGTCTGGTACGCCCATGGGCTCACCAATATTTCCGCTATTTTCGGACCTACTAATGACGGATTGTAAAATAAGCTGCTTGTCTGAACTGAACAATAGTTATAATTGCTCTACTCTTTTCTATTCCCGTTATGTCGACGATACTATAATTTGTATTCATAAAAAACACATCAACACAGTCATCAACGTTTTCAACAATTACCATGAATCACTGAAATTCACTTATTAACTCCAGCATAACAACAGCATTAATTTTTTAGACACAACCCTTATCTTAAAAAATTCTCAGATTATTACGAGCTGGTATAGAAAAGAGACATCCACAATTCGTACTCTCAATTTTCATTCTAATCATCCGTTATCACTTAAAAAGAACATAGTTTATAATTTAGTAGACCGCGCTATATTACTATCGCATAAATCTTTCCATAGCAATAATATACACAATGTAAGACAGTCGTTGCTTGATAACGACCATCCGATAACCTTCATGAACAAATACATCAAATAAAAAATGTCATATTTATCTAAAAAACCGATTACAAACAGAATACACAATTGTGTAGATACTTCTTCCAAACTTTTTATATCAATTCCTTTCGTTAAAAATAATTTTTTTATTAAAATCAAAAATTGTTTAAAGCCTTATATTATCTCTGTTCTGTCATCAATTGATAAACCTCTTCATAAGATTTGTAAAATTGGGTAAAGACAAAACTGATACACTCGACAATACCGAGGTCGTATATAAGTTTTCGTGCAATAACTGTCCGTTCGAATATGTCGGAGAAACTAAGCGAGCTCTAGCACACCGTATAAATGAACACATAAAGCTGTGTAAAAAGGACTCAGTTGTGTCTGAAAATATTTTTAATTTACAACATAACTTCGACTGGAAATCTGTATAAATCTGCGACAAAAAATCGAATTTTAGAAAAAGAATTATATCTGAAATGATTTATATCAATCTAACTAAGAATACTATCAATAAAAAGGAAGACGTCGAGTCACTCAGCAAAGTTTATTCCCCTTTGTGGCGAATTTCGACATATTACAATAAGCGTTGAGTCACCAACCGGCACCTATATACAGGGCTCCTATGTAGATTTCATAATTTAAAACTGTTACATACATTTACTAAGCATATTTTCAGTAGAAAGGAGAAGGCCAATTTACTTATAAGTTTATTCATCTTTGTGGTGAACTTCAAAATGTTACAGTACATAGTTTCTTGCTCTTCTTTGTCATTGTTGATCTTGTTAAAGAGAGCTGTAAGTATTGCATTGGCCTTAATAGTATCATTATTAAGTGAAATTTTTTTCATTTTCTCTTTGAAAACAGAGCAAGCGCTGGTAAAAAAGGATTTTATATCAAGATGAGTTAAGTTTGTGATCACTGCTGTCTTAATGCGACCCTTAAACGCTGACTGTATACTACTTCAAATTACTGCCTGCTGTATGGCTTCTCCACGTTTATGATGCTTGAATTGGTCATAAGAACTCTGCATTAGACTTAAGATATTCTGGTATTTCAACAACCCCCCAAGACTGAATTTCTGTGTAGTGATGACAACGTTAAGCGATTGTATATTTTCTTCAGCAAAATCAATCCACTCTTCAATATCATCCACCCTTGCAGTAGGAATACATCCTACATACTGATGCAATATATTAGTGGTGTTGATATAATACTCGCTGACCTGGTTCTCGCAAGTATTCATAATAGCTGAAAACAATTGATAAGTTTAGTTTTACCACGCATACACGTGCGCAAGAATGTGTTAAGAAGCATGCACACGCACGCAAAAAGAATTAAAAAGCATGCATATACACGCCAAAAAAAAGTCGTGAAAACCGTGTATATACGCGCAAATAGACGTAAAAATCGTGTATTCGCGCGCAACAATGTGTAAAAAGCATGCATACGGGCACAAAAAGTTGTAAGAAGCGTGCATTTGTGCGCAAAAATGTGTAAAAGGTGTGCATGCACGCGCTCATATTCTTTGCAGATATAGATTTTATTAATCTTACCGGATGTGCGTATATCCTTGAAAGCTTCTTTCTCTGTTAAAGATCCTTTTCGAAAGAAAATTTTTTGGCTTTGTGTTACGTTTCTAGAGATCTAAAGAGCTTCTTCGTTGAAAGGGATTCTGATGACTGGACTCGTCGACTAATTTATAACAACGAAATGATTTTTCCATCACGCAGCTCTCTTTGTCCTCTGACTATTAGTATCATTGCCTATCAACTGTAATTAAGCTCCTTGATTGGTTGCTATAACTCTCTTAAGAGACGTTCCTTTGTGCAGACATTGTGTGAGGGTTCTAGAGATCATATGAGTTTCTACGATGGTAAGAGTTTTTGCTATCTAGATGACTGCCTTTGTTGACTGACTTGCTATAACTGATACAATTACAGCTACACTTACAATTCAACAGTCTTTATTAATATACACGGTGTTGTGTTAAAGAGTGGGCCAGCTTCAGGATATAATTTTAGTAATATTAGAGTTAGCGTGCGTATAGCTCATGTCCCACATCATTTGATATGCGTACACATACGCTAATATAAACCTTACGCTAATATACTATAACATGTAAGGGAGGAGGTATGAGCATCATGTTACTCGTGACGAGCTGTACGGGAGATTGGAGTCGATGAGAGTTGCGGTGTTCTCCACCGCATACATCTCATCCTAATATTCTCTCCCTCTTGCCCGCCTCGACAGCATCCTTCGCGTGTCGGTCCTTCTCTCGCTCTCTCTCTCTCTCTTGACAACATCCTCCGCGATGACGTGGAAACCGTTGCCAGCCCCACTCAACACTTAAGTCGACAAAGCCAGCATCATTCGATACACGTATTGATAAGACGGACCAGGCATAGTATTACTTGCACCAAGCGTTTTACACAATGTGCTCGCGCTTGCCTCAGATAAGTGTAAAAAGTAATACATTAGAGAGCAAGTGCATCATATTTCTGGGGAATGCGTCTCGAGCGTTGTTAATGATGATTATACAGCTGTATCAACAAATGTTTGGATCTCGGACTTTACGCATGTGGGTAGGGCTGAGACCATAGGCCGATAAAGTAGCTGAGCTACTTACCTTCAGCCCGAGCGATCGGGGATCCGGATGCTAAAGCATGGGCTTAATCACATGGGGATCCGGAGTGAGGCTGTCGGAGTGAGCAGGCGGAAGTAAGGCTGCTTTATGTAATAGTAAGCGTTAAGCGTTTGCTCGTCTAATAGCACAAGATTGACGACGGTCGATAATACTGCTTGTTGATCGAGTTGAGCCGGTACAGTGGGACTAATCCGGCACTACTAGGGGAAACCTGAGTAGCTCGTGCTATAGTACGGGGAAGTCCAGCTGCCAAGTAGGGGTAATCCGACACTAGTAGGGCTGCATGATCACTGTTTCAGTACTTCCATAGCTACACTACGAATCCACATTGACAAAACACTATCAGAGATACCGCTTCTGTTTGTAATACCACCAGCACATGGCATAGATATCATTAAAACTTGTTCTATGGTCATATCTGACCAAATACCGGCCCAAAATCTGTCATTTCGGCGAATTGTAAAATAGCCATCTTTAGTCAATTTTATGTATTCACTGACATTGAACTTATCTTTAAGTTAAAGAGCATCTTAGAGATATAGGTGGCTCGACTTCACATACAGGTAGTGTCCCGAGGCGTAAAAATACGGGATCATTTCGCAAACGGTTTGTAAGTGTAGATCCTAGTTACTGCATCTTCAAGCCTCGATAAAACGATTAGCGATGGTTACTAAATGAATCTACTGCGTCCACAGTTGCGCCGTTGACCCAAGCGTTTTCAACGATTTAAGCTGTAGTTTGAATTTCCATGCCAATCGAATGAATGCCTCGCTTTTTACAACTTTTTCTTCGCTGGTTTCTAAACTGTAACCGGCTAGTTTTTTGTATTTATTTGAAGTCATGATGGATGAAGCGATGGGTGATTAATAATTTTTGTTTATATTAGTTTCTTGTATATCGATATATATATATATATATATATATATATATGGGACGATCCACGTCAACCGGGCCACCCCCTATGTCCATCACAGGTTTGGTCTAAAAAAAATAAAAAATTGCAAAAGATAGCTTATTTCCAGCAGTTTAAGATGCTAAGTGGCCTTTTTCAATGACACTTACTGGCCTGGCAATATGGCCGCAATAACTTAATAAGCGTCAAAAGGTATATCGAGCGAATACAAAAAAAAATCATGTAGTTTCATCCAAACATTATTGTTTTAAGTTTTTAAGGCTTAATAAGTTCTATCTGACACAATTCATTACTTACCAGCTCTTAGTTTGATCCTGACCTAAAAAAATTAGATGTCTTGTCTACTTTAATGGTTTGGTAATGGGGTCAAAATAAAGTCAAAGCTGTCAGTAAGCCTACCCTGGCAGCATCGTCTTTGCAAGTCTTGCGTGATTCTGACATTGTGATACGATTTCTAGTTCTCGTTTTATCGTTTCAGCTAGAATATGGTCATCTTGTAGAATCTGACATTTTAAAAATCTGAATTTTGATGATGAATAAGTAGTCAGCAACCTCAAAAACCCCCAAATAAAAAATTTAAGCTCGTTTGATTGATTTTTTTGGCTTCTTTAGCCGCTAATGGCTGCCATATTGAATCCGCCATTTTTAAAATCTAAATAATTATGATGGATTCGTGGTCAGTGACCTCAAAAACCTCTGGATACGTATTTTTAGATCGTTTGTAATAATTTATGTTTACTGACAGC